>BQNB010192517.1:0-11609 GCA_026074375.1 Tanacetum coccineum
ATAAATCGTTGGAATTAACACGTATAAATCGCTGGAATTGACACGTATAAATATTTGGAATTGACACGTATAAATCGCTGGAATGCCTCACGTATAAATCGCTGGAGTGCCTCACGTATAAATCGCCGAATGCACAACGTATAAATCGCTGAATTCAAATACGTATAAATCGCTGGATTCAAATAAGTATAAATCGCTGGATTTAACTTGTATAAATCGCTGGATTCAAACAGTGTGTATAAAAAGCCGTCTTCAAACACTTCAAATCACTTAAAAACATAATTTTTGATTTTTTTACTTGAAATCACTTGTACTTCTTGCTATTCTAAGACTAGGAGAACCTTAAAAACACAAACTTTATGATTTTAACACAAAAAAAAATTCGGATCAAGATTTTGGACTTAAAAACTAGTTTGAACCAAAAATACAAAAAATGAAGATTTGTGATGTTTTGAAAGTTATGCTTTTAAACCAAGCTCATACTATGATAGATAAACAAGAAAGTACTGAACTTTATGGTATTAGAACACACAAAAGATGAAATCTTTTATATATGGTTCGAACCAAAAACGCACGCACAAAACCAAGTAAACAAACACACACAACACCAAACTATATCACCCTATGGCTCTTGATACCAATTGTAGAATATTGATTATCTAATCTTACACACAAAAGAATGAAGAACTAGAGAGAGAAAGGAGGGATGAACATTTCTTGAGAGAGAAAGGAAAATGAACAAAAATTAGATTAAGAAAAGTGAACAACCAACCCTCTCCAAGGCATGGAGAGGGGTATAAATACTTAGTCTATGGCCGACCATAGTATTCTTGATGGGCTTACCATGGGCCTTAGGCCTTACTAGCTTACTTAAGTTCTAACAATTATACTACGAGCCCGTCATACAATAATTATGGAAGTGACCGATACTTTCGTATTCCTAACAATCTCCCCCTAAGGGAGGTCACTCCATGTTACAAAAAGTTAATCCTAGCATACTATGCTTGTCTTTCGTCTTGAGCTCGTAGTCTTTAAACTTCAATCATGAACTTGTGATATGTTGTAGTGATCTTTGACTTTAGGCTTTGGCTTGATAACTTGAACTTGACTTGAATGAGTTCTTTAGCTTCTTGAGATCGTCAACTTTGGAGTGAAAGGGTTAGCTAATTATTTATAGGAATACGCGCTGGTGTGATTGCTAAGCCAAGACTCAGACAAAGATATACAAACTCTACCACACCTCTACATCAATCTCGTTCTTTTTATTTTCTTTGACTCTAATAAAAACATAAACATAATCATATTGCACCCACACACAATTTTTTTTTAAACTTTTTTTTATATACATTTTTTGGCACACTTTTGCCCTGCCATTGCTTAAACATATAATACATCATGGGGGTTTTTAGATACACCCCTACACTTGAACTTTTTCATACTCAATTATTTATTATCTAACTAACGACCTGATTTGAGGTGGATCAAAATAACATAGAGATCATCTAACAAACATATGGGGGTATTGACTTAACTTTTCTTCCCCATTCTTCCTTGAAATAAATACTAGCATGATTCCCAATCGTCCCAAAAACTGTATTTATAAAGGATAAGGACTTATCAACCGTGCACTCAATAAATTAACTTGGTAGAAAAATAATGTACTAAAGGTGTGTACAATACATGGTAGCTAGTGATTTAGGTGTTACGATTGGTTTAAAGGGTGACAAAGAGCCTCTTCATTGTTTGTCAACTATAACCAAAAATTACTAGAACCGGAACAGTTAGGCTCGAAGGGTTGTACTAAGGGGTATCCTTTACTAAAAATATGTGCGTGCAAGGGTGTGGGATAGTTATGATATTGGTGTGATGACCATCAGAAAAATTACCAGGTTTAAAACATGGTATAATTCCTAGTGCCTCTTATCTAGCTAATCCTAATACTCACAATGCGGGACTGGGATGCATCACAATAACAATGTTCTGGAAATAATAACTACCTTGACGCCACTCATATAATATAATTTACCAATTCTCATTCTCCAGAAAAGGCGACAAAGATCACACGACAACAGCCATAACGACAGAATAGATAACATATGACTGCTCACAGAAGTACCTTAACCTAAAATGCTACAAGGTATTAAACTATGTTGGGTATCAATAATGGGATACCCGAATTCCTATAGATCAAAGGTAAACCTCTCATTTTTGGGGTGAAATATTAAAGATTTTTGGCTAGTATACACATCCTATCCATAGACGCTATTAATACTCGTTTTCATCGATATGTTCATAAAAAAATTTAATTTGTCAAAATTTAACCTTTTTTTATCTATGTTTCGATATATTACCCATCAGTTTCGATATATTACCCATCATTTTAAGGACAAAGCAAATGACAAATGAAAGAATAGTTTCTAAGGCTTATTTTCCCCCCAACACTTAAGTTGAACATTATCCCCAATGTTCTATAGAAGTACCCATAAAAACTAATAAAGGGAAACGAAAACAAGGAAAATAATCTAGTACTCCCATGGTTTGCTCAATAATAGAGAAGAAACATGCGATAACTAGTTAAATCGTCCTCCAAGAATCATCTAATGAAAACATCCTAAGATCTTCCAAGCTTCTTCTCATCAAATATAACCTGTAATCAAAGACAAAGACAACTACACCAAGCGTAAAATCCATGGGATAGATATATATATATATACAATAAGAGTTTAGGGTTTTGACTCTATTAAAACAATAAAGATAGGATGAGAGAATTGTTAAACTTAAGGTTTTGCAGGTTTATAAAAGAATTTAAACTTTCTTAAGTGTTGTACAAGTTATATTTTCAAAAATACTTATAATTTTCAAGTTTTTCTGTGACTAGGCATTTGACGCCGTCAGGAATATCCTGACCCCGTCACAAGTGTCGCGGTTACGGCGTCGCGTGTAAATCGTGATGCCGTCTCCACACTCTGTGAAAACTCATTTTTTGTTTTTGATAAAAAAATTTCTGCACTCATTCTTATAAGTTATTTTCCTGTACAAAATGCTGCATAACAACCTGAGAATTAATACTTCAATCATATGACTCGAAACTGACGCGGATTAATCTAAACAATTCATTTTAAATGTTTGAATTTGGTTCTAAAAACCGGATATTTCCCCTACACTAATTTTGTTGCAAAATACCTTTGATTGCAAATAAGACGAAGTTACAAACAAACAAAGCATGATTACAAAATAATCCAAACATAATAAAACAAACAATAAAGAATTAAAACACGAGACACTCCTAATATGCGGGAAAAGTAAATATTGGGTTGCCTCCTAAAAGCGCTTTTCTTTATTTACGAGTCTTACAGCTAGACTCGAAGTCACACGTCCTTACGTGAGTTCATGAATGCTCACGTGTCCCCGAATGAGCCATTCTTTCATACTTTCATCCACTTGGTATTCGGGACCTAGGTTTAAGCAATTTTTGTACATAAACTTATTCTTTTCATAAGCATTCTAAACCTGTTAGTTAGATCTCTTTGATTTAGCATAAGTGTTAGGTTTAAGAAAAAGACTCGGTCACCTCGTGTATTGTCTAGAATAGCATAGTTCGTAGTTACTTCTAGTGGGCTCGTTCATCTTGCTGCCCCATCCAAGTGTTGAGCCTTCCCTACAGCTCATCTTACTGATCCATCTAACGCGTCTGGCGAACTTTCCAATCACCTTGGATCATGTTGTGGTATATGTCGGCGGAGCCTCTAACCCCTTCATGACCCATATACCCCCGCCGACAGCCTCGTCTCCACCATCATCTCCATCATCTTCCTCCTTGACCTTAGCCTCTGGTGTTGCAGGCCAACAGCATCCTCCATTGTGTAGCTCCATAATAACCCCCATTGCGATAAGTGACTTTTTCTTGAATACATGGGGTGGGGGTTCAATAGTCAATGCATTCCTCAGTTCACCTGTAACACTCCAAACGACCAGGAAATTTTTGTAACAAACATCCCTCCACAAATTAAATTCTTGTCTCCTACACTCTTTAAGTACTTAGCAAGCCAATAGGGAATGTTGTAAATGACCTCACTGGTGTAGATGCAATATAGATAGTAGATGTCAATCCATGACCAATATCTTTGATTTTGTTCCTCTGATATGGTTGTTGCTAGGCAAACGTAGGCTAGCTAAACTTTTGGGTCCCTGATGGTTTTTATCCTTTGTTGTTCCCTATATTGAAACTCCCGTCTCCCTAATGGTTGGCCAAATTTCCATCAGCATGAGGCTGTCTTAACTTTTTTTTTCCCTACTTAGTCACTAAGGGTTGCCCTATCCCGTGACGTTGCTCGGTGTACAAACCATTCACCATCCAAAACTCAAAAAAGACATTTCCCTTTGTTTTACCCCCAAACCCTAAATGTAATACCCTAATGTTGAGGATCACACCTACATGGGGAAGAATCAAACTCAAATGAAGAGAAGAATTCTTGCACTAACTCCTGATAGACAGGTTCATTGATTTGAAAGAGATTCATCCATTAGGGGCCCGAGAATGGGTCAATGTTAATGGAGTTGAGGAAGGAATGCGCAAGACCTTGGTTGGCTTAAAAGTCCCAATCAATTACATCTTCCAAGTGAATGGGATGCCTTGCAAGAGTTTCGTAACGCAACTGGTGTGTGCTAATCTCGAATACCCCAAGCCTTCATACTTTTTCTTTAATATATACCTCTTGAGATGAGGAGGATTACCCTCTTATGCATCTTTGTCTTTTGCTCATTATCTTAAACGAAATCAACATAAGAATGGACAAAATTACGATAATACATAAGGTATGTGTGGTCAGAGGTTCATGACGGCATCGTGGTTTTGCCTTGACGCCGTTAGAGCGGTTTTCCGTTTGAAAATGGTTTGTGAGGGAAAACCAAGCTATTTTCCCCTTAAGACTATTCCAAACACCCCTTAGGCCATAACATAATGCATAATTCGCAAAAAATCATTCCATCTAAGTCTTAGATCCAAGTTATTTTTTGTACTAGTGTTTAACTTTAATAGATCAACAACTTAGTAACACCAAACAACTTAGATTTATGTCCGATAATATCTATTTGACCAATAAGTATTGGTATGAATAAATTAAGAATGCAATATTGCAATAAATGGCATTGGGATAGATCGAGATAATAGAAGCGATAGTGAGAGAATGAATCAGCTTTACTATCGAGATGATTGTGCTTCATGCTGCAAAAATTAGGTCCAATTTTGATGGTGATGGCTGAGAATGAGTGTTTAGGGTGATGGGGGTGAGTGAGAAAGGAGGTGGGTTTTTATATACTTTAACCCAGATCGTGGCGACGGCGTTATGTACAGGCCCTGATGCCGCTAGGATGGTCCAACTTCCTTAACGCGTTGACTGTTGACTTTTGAAAGGTCAACAATTTTTTTCTTTTCCCCCCGGGGTCAAAGACGCGGTTGGGTTGCTAAAGAATCTCCTTCATCATGACGGTCGGGAAGTTACGAGGTGACGGTTGGGTTGCTATAGAATCTCCTTTGTCATAACGGGTCTTGATGTTTTGACTGGCTCTTTTGCTTGGTTTAAAACCGAAGGTACTTCTCCAGAAAAAGGGTGGGTTTGAGAAGTTCAGTTGAGCATATCGTATCCACAAGGGATTTGTGGAGATAGATTGAGGGTCCTCGGGGAACTTTTTTTCCGTAGTATTTCTGAGATTTATGCCTGGCCCAATGGCGTTCTGGACCTCAATGTCTTGTAATTTATGTAATATTTCTTGATTTTATTATTTCGGCTCCTCCTCTCTTACCTTTTCCTATAATCCCTTGTAACTTACAGGAAGTTCATAAAGGTCGCCATAATGCTTTCATATATTCTTTACGCTGCTTGAACTCTTATCTCCTGAAGAGGAATAAAGTTCATCACAATGGTGACTTAAATTCTTCTTGACGTGATGGCTTAGAGGGAGGTCGATACATTTCGTTGGGTGTCATCTGGAATATGATTTCACTTCTTCCCATTAACGAGATTGCGTCCTTCATGAGTGTGTCGACTTTGCGCTTCATGATTCCAAGTAGCTGCTCGATGTCAGGATTTTCGTAATTAAGGCTCATTTCAACTAGGATGAAGGCATCGTCCCACCCTTCATACTCATATTAGGCTAACCTCTCGATGGTAGCCCAAGCCTTGTTTGGCCTTAATTTTCTAAGTCTCTCGCCTGCTGCGTAGTCAATGCCTATCTAGGTGGTGCAGTCGATATGATCATAGAAGATTTGAACTTGAAGTCATAATTCAAGACCATGATGAGGGACTTTTCGGAGTAAGTCCTTGAAACAAGTCCATGCTTCTGAGAGAGATTCTCCATGACGTTGTTAGAACATCAAGATATGATTGTGGAGTTTTGCGGTCCTTCCTGGTGGAAAGAATTGAGCAAGGAAACGAGTAGTAAGATCCTCCTATGTGGTGATGGATCCTGCTGGAAGACATTCAAGCCAGTTGCTAGCTTAATCGCGAAGGGAAAATTGAAATAAACACAGGCGCATTCTTTCCCTATTTTAACTGCCAAGGTCAAATGTGTCCACAAGTTTTAGGAAATCCTTAAGGTGTTGGTTTAGATCCTCGGACCGGAGTCCGCAGAATGAGCATTCGTTTTGTACCAACTGGATGGTGACAGATCAAAGAGGCACCACGTTGTTCCCTATGGGGAGCTCAATTGTATTCCTGTAGCCTTCGTGGCTAGGTTTGGAGTAGTCTCTAAGAGTACGGATATGATTCTTGTCTCTTATGGTGGTTGACGAGAATGGGTTATGAAACAATTAACATGAAGAAAAGATAGACTACGAGAAAGCTAATATGCATAAATTAAGTCTCACTTGAAAGGATTCAAGCAAGTAAAACTAAGCTAAACTATGATCAAAACCTAACTATTCCCCGGCAGCGGCGCCAAAAAACTTGATGCAGTTGTCGTAAGGGACTTCTACAAGAAGTTTTACAACTCCCTAGGCAGAGTACCTAACCTCTGTAGTAGTAGTATTGGCAAGACTCGGGGTTTGTTATCGTTCTCTAGGGGAATAGTTTAGGAAGGCTTGATCACGGTCTAACAGAATTCTAAGGGTTGAGAGAAAATTATTTTTGTGTTTTTGTATTTATAGGAAAGCAATTAAATCTATGTTTTGAGAGGTTGGTTTATTTAACTAATAACTAAACTAATATCTTATCTACTAGTGATAACTTTATGATAATCGAATGTATTTACTTAATCATGCACTACTTATCAGATTGCTTCTCCTAATTTTGTTGCCTTGCACACTTGTGATGATATGTGTAAGTATTTCCTAGGTCATGAACGGATTACACGAACTCGTTGTCTATTTAATATTCTGTTAGGGCAACGCACAAGTAAGGTAGTATGAAGACTATTAAAAGGCCCCTAAGAGTACATTGAATGCATGTGAAATATCTTAAGAAGAATAAACCATATAAAGGGGCAAAGTAGTATGAAGACTGTTACCCGATGGTATCCTTTCTACGTACTGGCATTTCCCTAGACGTGTCTACAGCGATACAGACAAAAGCTAGTTTTCTAGAACCTAACGTGCATAATCATCAATCAAGAAGCAACAATAAAAGGATCCACAATCTGACATTTATGCAATCATAAGCAAATACAAAGGAGGGTTTAGCCTCGCATGTTATAAAGAAAGCAAAGAGATAAATCAATCACACAACACATAGACATATTGAATGATTAATGATAAATAACCTTACTTTGATTAAAACATGGATTCAAGGTAGTTCAATAAGGTTTTGAGGCCCTAAAAATGACCTATGAAGCTGCTACAAGAGCTAGGGTTCATCTCCCTAAGTTATACAAAGTTATCCCAAAAGTTACACACCTAAAACCCTAAAATTGATTTAATATATATAGAGATATCGTTGCGACGGCGTCGCATTGTAATCCTAATGCCGTCGCTATGTGGATGATTCTAGATCCTCATTAAGTCGGCTACGTCCTGACGCCGTCACTAAATCTATGACGTCGTCACTAGATGGATCATGACAGCGTCGCTTTATGCTTGAGACGCTGTCTTCACGTTCTACAAGCAATACTTCTTCAAGGATTTGGTGTAGGTCTGTAATCTCGTCCGTTTCTTCTCCAAATGAGCCCAAGTCACGTGTATTCCCTCCAAATGTCATCCAAGTGCTAAAAACCTAAAAACAAACGATTGAGCACATAATCTGGGCATATTTACATGAGTTAGGGGGTTAAATAACCCCGAAATAGTGTATAAAATGACACCTCATCACTTGGCATATGAGAGATAATGTTAACCTACTACATCTACCATTTTTCTTTTACTGTACACTTCTTTCCATTGGGTCAACAACCCACTCGTTTACCTTGACAAATTGTAACCCTCCAATTCTTTACTCCTTTCTTTATAAATCTTCTTTGTCAACAAGAAATAAATAAGAAACCACACAAATCAAAGACAAAAAACACCCTTGGTATAAGCAAAAAACACAAACCAACACACCAACTGTTAGTCTTAAAATATTGAGTCGAACAAGGAAGCTCGGTCACTCAACAAGGAAGCTTCGATCTTTACTGAAACATGCGTTGTAATAGGCTAGAAAGGAAACCGGGCTCAATATGTAATATAATATTGTACGTGTTGCGAGTAAAAGCCCAAGAAAACCCCGAGCCCGATCCGTGTCAAAAGCCCTTAGGCGTCCTAATGTAGCTAAGGAAGTATTAATACCCTTATCCACACAAGGAGAAGGGTTGGTTGTTCTCTCTTTTCTCATAGTGCAATCCAATCTTTCTTTCTTTCTCTCCTCCTTCTCTCTACTTTCTCTCTTTACATCTCATCTTATTTCTTCCTCTTTTCTATTCAATCTATCATGGTGAAGTGAAGTGATTACTTGGTTCCTACAAATGGTATCAAGAGCCTCGGGTGGGTTTAGTGATAGTTTTTTGTAGTTTGGTATTGCTTATTTTCGAGCTTATTTTTGTGAAAAAGCCAAGGCTGACTTGTGTGGTTTTTCTATTATTAAGTAGTTTTTTTACTTATGTATTTGTGGCTTATTTTACATTAGGATTGATATAAATTACATTTGATCTAAGTTGGGCTTACATATCATTTGGGCTAAATTTTTCAAAATGTTTAAATATGTTGAAATCTTAAAAATGTTTTCTGCTCCTTCTCATTCAAACGTGTTTTATCATTTTCTTTCTTTCTTTTTCTTCAAATCATTTCTGTTGAAGATTCTTTTTTCAATTTTTTTGTTGTTTATAAGGTTCGTGGCTTATTTGCGAAGTCACAGCTTATTTATAAGCTCCTTTGGTATCGGCTCACTTTTGGTTTTTCCTCTTTCTAAAAGCTTATTTAAGCTTATTTTCTTGTAAAAAGGTTACGTCTTTGGTTTTTAGCTTATTTTCTCGTTTTAGCTTTTACTTTCGAGTCAAAAAGATTTCCTTATCGTAGCTTATTACATTGGCTTACAAGCTTATTTTAGCTTAGTTAATAGCTTATTGGTCACGACTTGAAGATAAGAACAAGGACAAATTTTTTGTTGGTATTCATTGAGGTTTAGACAAGAAGGTACAAGGACCACAAAGAGGACATAGTACATTTTTGTTTCTACTCAGGGGAATTATACATACTCCTTGGGCGAATTATACCTTTCTCATTAGGCGATTTATATCGAAAGAAAAACTTGGGTAATTTATACAACAAGTCTGGCCGAATTATACGTTTGTATTAGGTGAACTATACATCCTACACTAGACGAATTATACATGTTGTGTGCTAGGCGGGTTATACAAAGTTAAACGAGTTTGTTTCGTCGTGTTTCGGGTTTTTTAGTTTTGAGTCTCGATTGTTCGCGTGTCTTATATCTACTATCATTAGCATCGCGGTCCTTCAACGATCATTGTAGCATATTTGTTTTTGGCCGATAATCATTACACGAGTCCGCGAGAAGGGAAACACTCTCGTTTACAATTTGAGAAATTCAAAACGAAGAAGAAAGTAATAAAGGAGGGAAAAAATTTTATTATTAAACTACAATTCGAAATTCGCAACTTTAGTCCCTGGACTTCAAGCCCAATTCACAATTCATCCTTGGTTTGTTTATTAACCCTCAAAGTTGAAATAGTTTTACACAGTTAGTCCTCAACACTCAATTTACAACCGTTAGTCCTCAAAAGCAAATTGTTATTGCACCGTTACTCCTTGCAACTTTAATTAACTACCGTTAAGCACTCTACTTGGATTTTCATTACACCATTTGTCCTTGATTGTGTTTTAATCAACTGTTAATCATTTTAAGTTGAAAGTGTGGTAACCGTTAATCTATTTAGCTCATTAATCGTTAACAAAAGTTTAAGCTCTTCAAAAACAACAACGATTTCACCAACAACAATCCACAACAACAATCACTTTACCTACTTAAGATCCTACAAAATCATTTTCACTTCACAATTCACGGTTAAAATGGAAATGAAAGATACCTTATCTTCGTGTTCGGATTCAGAAGAAATGGAGATGCAATGACTTTAAAAGAAAGCAAGAATAATGAAAGATAGTTTCCTAAACGGTATTAGTGCACTCAAATCAAGATTCACGCTTCTCTCAAAGAAATATGTACCAGGCGTCAATGAAAGTGAATTTGAACATGCATTTAGTCATATCTTTGGTGAAGATGTTCACAAATTTACAAAAACGTTCTCGCAGAACATGACTACTGATGTGTGCTAAAACACATATCATTTATACCCCGAAAAACACAAATAAACGGACTAATAACCATGAAATATGTTTAATTATATTCCAAATATGTTTGTTTTGTGTTGTTATGTCTCGCATGTATAAAGGATTGAAAACGAAGCAAAATCGGAGACTTTCGGTTAAGATTGGAAGACGTTTACTAATGATTCGAGATCAAGACGAAGTCATAAAAATTCCCTGAGCATGCCATTGGAAAGAGCACGAATATCAGAGTTTGACGGTGCCTTCGTCTCTTATTGGGTCGGACCGACGCCATTTATATAGGTCGGACAGACCCATACTTATTAAAGGTTCAAAATTGTTAAAGCTCAGCCCAAGACCAAACAAACTCGGCCCAATACTCGGATTGCATTTGCTCGGCCTACTGGAAACTCGGCCCAAGACAAAATAATGTGATATCAATGTGATACTTTGATAATGTAGCTACAATATTGGCGAGTGTACCTCCCTCTCCCAAATTAATTCAAATAGGCGAGTGGCCTCAACCACTCTCACCCACTATTTTATTTTTGGCTAATCAAAAGAAGCCCTGTGGCATTGTTATTCTTCTTATCTTTATTGAAAAGGCAGTACAAGGAATGTGTGGTTTATAATGAAATGCATTTATTAAATGCTTGCTCAAGGCCACTTGGGGGAAGTTATTGGTGGATCGAGGAACATTCTTGCTGGCATACGAGGTTGTAGCCAATGATTGGTTGAGGGTGCAAAATGACTCATTTACCCATGTTTCTTGGATTATAATTGGATGGCTTACTGAAAGGACAAAATTACCCCCCCCCCCCTCCACTCTCTTTTGTTATAAATGGAGCACGCAGATTGCATT
>BQNB010192518.1:0-11609 GCA_026074375.1 Tanacetum coccineum
GCAGTTTTCACAAGCAAAAGCAATCATGAAACACCACTAGAATTAAACTGATGATTACCACAGTTACAATAGTAGATAAAAATTCCTAGCCAAACCTAACAAACATCAGCTATTAACACAAAACAGAAAATAAACAGCAAGAGTGATGATCATTGTGTACCCCGAAAATTGTATTGTACAAGTCAATAAAAAAAGCGAAAAAAGGGAATCTCGCGAGTTCTGTAATCAACTTTGCTGTCAAGTTTTTCTTCCGCTTCTTAATTCAAGTGGTCACAGAGCAATTCGTTGGAAGGTAATTTTAACAGTTCAAGTCAAATTTCTTGTTGCAAGTTCAAACTTTTTTCCGCTTCTATATGTTTCAAGTTGATTGATACCAAAATGGCATCTAGCATCGTGGTAACTATGTTTCTGAGATCCAGTATCAATACAAATTTCATCTTTGTGAATGTCCATATCGTCTTCCTAAAACTTACTGCTCTGACTTACATGCATCATCCTAATATCAGTACTCCATCTTCTTCGTTACTTACACTACTGCTAAAATATCTTTATTAATTCCAGACGGCCCCTGTAACATGGCCAATGTCACGATTTTCAGAAGCTCTGTAACAAGCTTACTGATCTTTACTTTTAGAGAGCAGGAGATCATTTACAAATTGCAATTCCTTACTATTCTTAAATGGCGCCAATTGAATTTAGTAATCTGTTATTCAAAATAAGCTTAAATTCTGTGTCATTGAGGGGTAAACATAAATCAAGTGACTATAGGATTTGTGAGTAGCTAACAAACACTTTTAGTATACAATCTTGTATTACGCCTCAGCTCCACTATTTGATTCACAAAATAGTTGACCCGACCCGTGCGTTGCTGGAGCACTCATCTATTGTAATAGTAGCTTTATATTATCTCATTATTACGTACACCCCCTTACTATTAGTTTATCCGCACTTGCCCACTCATAATTCCAAATTTGAATCTCAGATCTAAATTCAAATCCAAATCATAATCATAAACCCGCTATTGAACCAAATGGGCCGTTAGTGTATACGTCGGATGACATTTTATTTAGTTCAAGCATATTTTATTTTGAATATGACTTTGCATTATATTAGTATTAAATTAAAATAACAACATTAGAGTTGCTTTTACCATCGATCTAAAAAAGGGTGCTACTATTAGTACCTCCCTCGCCCACTCAAAAGTACCAAAAAGGTACAAAAGATTCCTTTTATACCTCTTTTTTACAGTATAACGCACTCCGTATTTTTTGACAGTTTCATGCTTTTGACTTGTTAAACTTTATATTTTTCGTTCCGTATTTTTCGTGTCACAGTTTTATAGCAAATACAAAATTATAAAAATAAAAAAATATAAAAAAATATAAAAATCAAAAAATCAAAAAAAACATGTGGGGTATATATGGTTTTTTTAGGAGTATTTATATCATGAGCCTATACAAAAACATATTATTCGGGATTAGAGCGACAAAGAAAATAAAAAATAGAATGATTTGATGTAAAGTACATGTATACCAGTGAAATTCATGAAAAGATGTGCTCATTTTTTGCTTTCTAAGGAAAAGATATAAATGAAGGGTACCCCTATTGGTTCCCCATGACCCACTGCATAGTGTCAAAAGGTACAAAAGATTCCTTTTGTATCATTTTTTTACAGTGCAACGCAGTTTTTTATCAGTTTCTGTTCCGTAATTTTTGACAGTTTCATACTTTTGACCTGTTAAACTTTATATTTTTCGTTCCGTTTTTTCCGTGTCACAGTTTTATAACATATACAAAATTATAAAAATACAAAAAAAATAAAATACAAAAAAAAAACCGCAAAAAACCCGAGGGGTACAAATTGTATTTTAGGGGGGTACATATATCATAAGCCATAAATGAAGGGTGTTACTATTGAACATCATGCCTGCCAGAAAGTAAAAAAAATACGAAAAAAAGTACAAAACATGTTTTCTTGTCCCTCCGTTTACATGCAACGCAGTTTTTTTTATCAAGTTTCTGTAATTTGACAGTTTAATACTTTTGACTTGTTAAACTTTATAATTTTCGTTATGTATTTTTTGTGTCGCAATTTTATAAAATAAATTTTTTGAGAGGTATTTATAACATGAGCCATAAATGAAGCTTCCACTAAGAACAATAGGAAAGTATAAATGTTTCATTTTAACATGACGGTTATGTTAGTTTATCTTGAAATTAAATTTAAATAAAATAAAAAGTAAAATTTTAAATATATATGTGATTTTTATCATTTGAAAAACATACATTTTTGAGAGATAAGTTGACATATGTTCTTTCGTTAATAAAAATCAGCCATCATGTATTATTGAGGACGAACAATGTAATTATTTTTTCGTTAAATGTTACACATGCAATTGTTTATCTGTTAAGTTGATACATGTACATTCCTTTATTAGTAAAAGTTAGTCATCATACATCAATGAAGACGAAAGGTGCAATTAACACGTGTAGCACTTAACAGATAAATAACTACATCGTTCATCCTCAAGAATGTACGGTGGTTGACTTTTCTTAATGCATAGATGCACATGTGAAAACTTATCTGACCGAGAAGTAAGTTGTTCAAATGGGAAAACCAAAATGTATTTTGGACTCGACTTCTAAGAAAAATGTGGGTTATAATCTTTAATATAATGAGGAGAGTTATATTTGATACCCTCTATTCCTTGGATACTGGGGGACTGATCCAAGCCTTCCATCTAAAACCCATCTATGGCTGAGATTAAAACTCACTTATTAAACAAAAAAAAAGAAAATTGATAAAAAAAAAGCAAAGGGGTATTGTGGTCATTTTACGTCCCACACCAACCACACCTCCAATCACTCACACCCCGTCTTTTAGATCTATCACTCTCTCTCTCTCTCTCATCTAACATACACTAAAAACACACACAAACAAATCAGATCTGAATCAATAATCACGAACATCTAATTAATCGATCATCCCATTCGTAAATCGGTTATCTCCTTCTTCAGTTCATTAACATCAGGTAAAGTTCATCCGATCTGTTTTTATATATCTTTTTTTAGCTTATTTGATGTGAATAAGCTTATAATTTAGCTTATCTTTTTTTTAGCTTATTTGATGTGAATTTATCTACGAATTTAGTTTTGATGTGAATAAGATGATCGCTTTTTTTAGCTTATGAATTTATCCTTTTTAGCTTATTTGATATGATTAAGCATATAAATTTATCATCATCTGAAATTATATTATAAATTCAGCTTATTTACGAATTATGTGAATTTATCGTGTTGAATGATAAGCTAGCTTATTAGGTGATTGATGTGAATAGGCTAATGAATTATCATCATCTGAATTGATTATGCTGAATTATAAGCTAACTTATTAGCTTATTTTTATGAATCATCATGTTTTTTGGCTTAATCTACGCTGAACAGATATAGTATGACCTGTTAGTGAAAAATCATATATGATAAGTTGCCTGAAAAAACTGATAAAACTTATGTATTATATCATATATGATATAAACTAGGTTTTAAGCATTTATACTATATCATATATGATAATGTGCTTGAAAATAAAATACAAGCAGCTTGTGATCTCTTGGTGAGTACTAAAAAGTTTGTTTTGTGTATAATATCATATATGATAATCTGCTTGAAAGTCAACTTCTTTAACACTATAATATATCATATATGATAATGTGTTTGAAACTAAAATACAAGCAAGGCTGTCATCTCCTGGTGAGTAATTAAAAGTTAGTTATGTGTATAATATCATATATGATAATCTGCTTGAAAGTCAACTTCTAAACACTATAATATATCATATATGATAATGTGTCTGAAATAAAATCAAATCTTTTTATTTGTGTAGAGAAAGTTGTTTTCAAGGCATTTTGAAGAATTCAATCATCTCAATGCTAGAGAAGTGAACATTAAGAAACAACAATCATGAGACCAAAGTGAGCTACAAAAAGACAATGCAACGGAGTGTGGGGTTTTCTTAATGATGCATATGAAAATCTACAACGGAGTTATTGCCATGAACAGTGTGTAGGGTTTGCAAAGACGCACATGAAAAAATGTGATCTCCGTTTATTTTCTCTAGAAGATACGCACACGAAAAAAATGTGATCTCCATTTATTTTTTATAGACGATTTTGTAAATATTCTGAAACTAGTACAATGTCTTGCGGATTTGATTTTGAATATTATGTCTATTTTGTTTAAGTTTTATGCACACATTCGTAATCACTCGTAAAAATAGCATTAGAACAGGAACACATGTTATCATTGTTTAAACATCAAGTATGATAGCTGATAAATCAGTGATGATCATGTTAAATCATATGTGATTTATGAAAGAAATCACATATGATACTTTGTTACCAAATTGTAAAATACAAATATCACATATGATAATTCAAATGTAAAAGAAACTGATGTAAAATCATATATGATTTCCTAGAATATCACATATGATATATAATAGAATCACATTCATGTAACATAATAAACAACAATATTCAAGTGAAAAAAGAATTATAACACTTGTTCATATAACAATCAAACATAAAAGAGTACATTTTTAAACAACAATTTCTTCTTGAACAACAACTTAATGTTAAACCACGACTTGTTCTTGATCTTCAAACCTCTTAGGGCACCTCCTCTTGTTGTGATCAAAACTTCCACATAATGAACAAGCATTCATGTTCTTCAATTCTGAAAATATAAAATGAATATAAAAGAATAAATAAACTGTTTTTTGGAAAAATGAAATATCATATATGATAATCACATGCCATATACATATGACAAAGCAATATCATATATGATATACGTATGAAAAGTATCATATATGATATATCAAACACGTTAACCAAAAGCTACTTAAAACTGCTTATTGCTAACTGATAAGCTAAATACACCTTAATTCAGCTTATATCAACAAATTAATCTAATAGAGCTTATTCAGAACATAAAAAATAGCTAATAATAAAGCTTATTAACACTAGCAACATAAATAAGCTAATAAGATAGCTTATAATTCATCAAAATAAGCTAATAAGCTAGCTTATAATTCAGCAAAATAAATACAGATGATGATGATTAATAAACTTATTTATATAAATCACCTAATAAGTTAGTTTATCACTAGCAACAATTGATTCAGATCATTCGTTCAAAATAAGCTGATTATAAGCTCATAAAATCGAACGATGATAAATAAATAAGCTTATTCAAATCAAATAAGCTAAAAGAAAAACAGATCTGAACCTGATGTTAATCAACTGAAGAAGGAGATAATCGATTCAAAATAAGTTAATCGATTGAAGATCGATCGATTAGTTGTTTGTGTTGATATTAGTTGTGGATCGAGGTGTAGAGAGAGAAAAAAAGAAAGTTTCAGAAAACACACGTTATGTGTGTGTGTATTATGAGAAGTTTATCAAAATATAGATATATATATTGTACAAAATTACCCCTTTAGTATAAATAGACAATTTAATCTCATCCATTGGATGAGATGAAGATGGAAGGTAGGGATGAGTCCCCCGATAATACCTCTTTAGTATAAATTACCCCTTTAGTATAAATAGACAATTTAATCTCAGCCTTAGCCGCGAAATCACGAAAACTTGAGACTAAAGGAAAAATAATTAACAATTATTGCTAAAACTAATTTTTATGCACATAAAGGTCTTCAAAGTCTTGATAACGAGGTGATGAACTTTCTAGAAACCAAATCAACGTATTACTTATTCTTGTTGCACTGAGATGCTTGAGAAGACTTGAAGCTTTAGAAGACTGCGCGATAAACTTAACATGAACCCTTGGTGAGAAGGGAAACATAGAACGTAAACTTTTAAAAAGGAGATTTTTTTTTAATTTTTTGTCTAACAAATTAAATCAGGGAGAAACAAATGAAGTAGCAAACGCTTTTGATTTGCTTTTCAAATATTAAAAAAAGGATTAAAAGAGAAAAGAGAAACAAGAAAGAAAACATGCATGCATATTGATGTTTAGGAAGAAAATGAACGTCTATGGCTAAATTAATATATGTATTTGTTAACTACCATTGAAGCCGCAAAGGGAAAGGATAATACCTCTAGTGAAGAAATATTTGCAACGTACAAAATAACCAAAAGGCTGTACTTTTTATATGAATATAAAAGAGAGAAGATCTATCACTACAACAATTGGGTCTTTCCCCAACGACATGTCGGGTCATTCCTTAGCGACATGTCGCTGGGGAATCATCGCTGTGAAAACCTCGTCAGGGATACAATCCTCAGCGATAATCCCCGGCGAAGACGTGGGTCCCACTCATTTTTCAGTCAAAGAAGTAGGGCCACGGTGGCACATTTTCCCCGCAAAAGATTACCTGGATTCAATTGTAGAACAATCATCATTGTAGAACAATCAAGTTAACATACATGGAAATAGAAAGAGAGTTGTTTTTTAGAGAGAGAGAGTGGTTGGATGAACATTCTAGAGAGAGAAAGAAACATAAGAGAAAACTTTGTATTATTTGTGAAAATAATGAACAACCAACCAACCACCTCTCCAAGGCATGGAGAGGTGTATAAATACTAACCTTGGCCGGCTATGGATGGGCTTTCATGGGCTTTCCATGGGCTTTTCCTTATCTTTGGCCCGATTAGCTTACTAAACAATACATTATGGACTACGAGCTAGAAACATAAAATACGTGGAGTGATCGATCCTTTTTTGGATTCCTAACTATCTCCCCCTAAGGGAGGTCACTCCAATTTACAAAAACTTAAGCTCTACATTCTATGAATGTCTTCAATCTTTATCTCGTAGTCTTGTTATCATGTTCTTTATCTTGTTAATCTTGATGTAGCAATCTTTAGACTTTTAGGCTTTAGCTTGTATCTTGTTCTTGACTTGTATGTGATCTTTTGAGCTTTTTAAGATCATCAACCAAGCATAATCTCTATTTTACATCTTGTAATCTTTGCCTTCTTGTGATCTTCTGACTTTTGGACCGACATGCTCATACTGTTCTTGATGCTTGAAAGCGAGTGTAACCATCTTTCTTGATATTCTTTAACTTTAACACTTCGTCACTTCGAGAAAGACGTTCGGTATCAGAGTGATGGAAACTTCTTTGAAATTCTTTGACTTTAATACTTCGTCACTTCAAGAAACACGTACGGTATCAGGTAGCAGAAGTCTTGAAACATGTACTTGAGCTTTCATGATGTCTTTATATTTGTCGGTCGGGTATGAGCATGTGGTTATGAATCTTTGAGACAGCTGGAATCAGGTACCTGATGTGTCGTTGTGTGGTGTATATTTTATTGATTCAAGTTTTATATTTATATTTTGCCGACTAAAACAAAAACAACACTTTAACGGGCAGTATACCCGATCGGTAGTAGTTTCGTGGTAAGTAGGGTGTCGAACACTTGAAGCGAGGTTAAATCTATGAATTTAATTAATATCTTGGTTATCTAATATATGTTAATTCTATCCTATTCTAAACTTGTGTTAGTCCTAGTTCCTAATTCTAATGGGAAAAAGGGGGTTTTTAGCCTGAGAGACTGGCACGGTTTGGTTGGTGACTATAATCAATTCAAGGCACTTTAACCCACGTGAGCTAATTAACAAAGGATAAAAGAGCGGTCGAGCCTTATATAAGAAAACTGTATTAACCATTATTAATCCGATTAGAATGTTGGTTTGTTTATTAAGTGCAATGATTTCTTCTCTCGAGGCGGCATATCATTCTTAAGACTTAGGCGTTACATCATCCTAAGACCTAGACACATTAATTCTGTCACAAATAAAGCATTCGCATAAAGCATCCTTATTTGTTGATTATAATCTATCTTAGGGATTAAAGCAATGGTGATCTTGTTAAGCCCTAGCTCATAGAGACTTTACCCACTTCCTGCTTAATGGCAATTTATACACTAGTATTCCAACTTGTCCAACTATCCAATGGAATCAGAAAGTTTACTTGTTGAATTATCTAGGTCACTGCTAGTCACATGATAATTAAACCTTTGGCAATATCTAATTAACTAGTTAAGCCCGAAGCGTATCCTAGACACAGACTTAGAAGGACAATATTTGTGATCCTATGATTCTAGATGTATAAATTACTATATGGAGAGCTATCCTGGACTCTAGATCTACTTGGTCCATGTCACTAGATCCAGTTGAATGATAGGTCGCATACAAAAGCGCGTAAACAAGTATAAATTGATAAACATAAACAAGCATTCAACGATAAATCAAGAAATCGAGATAATATCATATACCAAACATTCTGATCTTCATAATCAATGGCGTAATTTCCCCAAAGGTATTAGCCTTCAAACGTCATAATAAATACAAGAGTAATTATTTAGCCAAGGTAAACTAACCGAGTTAACGAATGATACCAAAAACTGAACGATTACTAAAGTATATGGAATTACACGATGTCTCATATGGAATTGATAACGTTGTTTGACCTCTTCTGCTCTTTTTTTCTTCTGAAAATCGACTTTTATGGTTTAGGTATCGAGAATATGATTTAGCACACTTAAAACTCGTTTTTGAGTTTTCTATTTATAAGGTCTGGAAGTCGGTTCGATACGGCATATCCAAGTATTGGATACGGCGTATTGGGGATTTCTTGGAGTAGGGACCACGCTTGATATCTTCCAGAATATTCACATACTATATCTTGAATACAACGTATTGAGTCTCTCTAAATATGGCCTATTGAACTTTATTCCTCTATAGTCTTTGGTGAGTGCAGGTACAGATACGCCATATCTTACTTGATGGATAAGGTGTATTGGTCTTCAAAATAGTAATCTTCAAAATATCTTCATTTAAGCTTCAGAATGCGTGCCTTTTGCTATCTTTCACCAATTACTCCATAATTACTGCAATTCTCAAATATAAACGATTAAGTAACAATTCTTTGCAATAACTATACAAAATGGGTTAATAACATGGGATAAATGATGCTATAAAATAGACGTTATTTGATGTCATCAAATATCCCCCCACTTGATCCTACTTGTCCTCAAGTAGCCTTTAGAAGTTTACTAATAAATGATCCATTTAAGGATATTTTCTGTTAAAGCACTTATTTGATCTATTACAAGTACATAACCAAACACCTCACGAAATAGGAAGATGAAAACACTCAAATCACTCAACTAATCTATGTGGTAACATGTAACTAATTCGCTTAATTGCTTGGTCGTGACGAGTATTCTATCATAAGCTTGGCAAGGATACACATCTCCACCACTAAAGCTAAGGAGTAACAAGTTTATAAAGGTAAATATGGGTTTTTGTATGGAAAGGCTTACGGTTGATCATTCTACAATCTTTCACCAGAAGTACCACTCCAACAAGGTAACTGAAGCACACATACATGGCCGTAACGATGGAAAAAACATGTGTGTTCGATCACATCCTCATTCGAATTTAATCAACGGTTAGGATGAAGAAAGATATAAGGTAGGAACCTTCTAACTTTCACCAAAAGTCGTAAACCAACGAGGCAGCTAAAACATGCATACATGACCATAACGACGGAATAGACATGCATGCTTGAACAATTCCTCATTCGCGTAAAACCAGCGGCTAATCATTAGGTGAGAGGGAAGTAAATTGTTGTTAAATAAAAATCAAGAAAAAATAGATTAAGACTAACATACAAGTTGCTAGACACTTTTTCCCGACCGTTACCATGATTAAGATACAACTATTTACAACGTCTTGATCATCGATAAAAAATAACAGCCTAAGTTGGCGTTCTCGTAACGGTCAACTTCCCAATCATCCTAAAACTTTACATACTCTACAAGGAAAGTGGCGATATCTTCCACTTTGTACAATACTCTACGTCGTTGATTTTTTTGACGTATCAACGAATAATCGATCCTTCATGTAATTCATTCGGTAGTTGCGAAACGATTATCTTCAAGCTTTCTTTCTCTCTCTTTTTGTTATAATTTTCTTGTTTTTTTGATTTTTTTTACCAAAGTATACTTCAAATCTCGGTGTAGTTTCACCATCTTCACGATCATAATAATTCCAGATAATTTCTTCGATAGTTCCTTCGTTCTTCGGACTCACCATTAATTGTGATGGTAGTAAAATCACATGAGCTTTGACTACTAATATACATTCCCATTTGCAATGTGCAAATTTCCATCCGCACCAAAGATAGAAAATGACACAAGACTCGGGAAGTACAAACTTTACACTTTAAGCAACTAGCAACTGTAAATTAAACTTAATCTAACAGGGTAGGTTAAGGTGTAAGGGTGTAACAAAACAAATAGTTGGTGTAAATTCCTAAAGGATTGGCTCTACGGGTTGTTCTAGTGGATCTTCACTCTAAAGATGAGAGTGGAAAAGGGTTTAAACAAGAGGTTAACTAACCGGTGTAGTTAGTTAATAAGCAAAATGTAAAGGTGATTTGGGTGTAATCCTAAAATTTACCAATTTAAACAAGTTACTCCATCTAAATCCATATTACTTATCATTGCGGTCTCGAATAGATATACCAAGCCAAGTTCTAAAGTCTACAACATCACCGGCACACTCATATTTTATGGAATTTGGGTAAACATTTGGAAACGGATAGGCTAAATCCTCACAATTTCTAACAAGGGTTATTGTGTGCGGGTTATGTAACATGTAATTTCACAAAAGTATGCTTGAAAGAATTTTAAATTTGAGCATAATTTAAGCATTTTAATCATTTTAGTGTGAAAAATAGGACAAGTAAACATTCTAATTCCATCCCTACACTTGATTTATACAACGTCCTCATTGTATATATAAAACATTAAATACATGAATTTAAAAAGAATTAGAATGAGAAACTCCCCTGATAATTGCTCGGTAGATTCTCCAAGTTGCATTTATGAGCAAGAATTCGTGTTGAACACCTTCCTTGAAGTTTCAAGACTCCAACACTTCAAGATCTCTAGATATTTAAATTCTCCACCAATTTCGTCGATATTTCTTTCTCAAGGTCATGTATAAAATATAGGAAAAACATGTGTATTCCTATCTTGGTACCTACGGCTAATTTAAACTAAACTAAGCAAACTAATTACTGGTCAGTCTGGTGGATATGGCCGTATCAGGTTAGTGAATACGCCGTATTGCCAGAGGTATGGAGCGGATACGTCGTATTGATGTCTGGGAAGTCAGACTCGATAACAAAATTAAATAACAATTCGGGTTGTCTCCCGGGAAGCACTTTTGTTTACGGCGAAGTCTTTAAGTTAGACTTTTCTTCAGCTTCCTCTCTATTCTATCTCATGCACGCTAATGTGCCCGCGTGTGAGCCATTCTTCCATCCTCGCATCTCGAATGTAATCGGGTCCTAAATTCAATACTCCTTTGTAGAACCTTTTAAGCTTTTGGTATGCAAGTGAAATTCCATTCTTCTTATCTTTCTCACTTACCTTCAGTAATGGTGGGATTTTATTGCATTGTTTATTAGTGTGGTGTTTAAACTTTCGATGTGATCGCACCATTTGGTAAGTTACTTCATCATCACCGTTATAAAGTGTGATTATCCCTTCGAACCTTTTTGCTTT
>BQNB010192523.1:0-11609 GCA_026074375.1 Tanacetum coccineum
CAAAAGATTTTTTCCACATTTTCTTTTGAATTTCATTTGCATGTGCCAACTGATCAAGATGTTCCCGTGTTGGTGATTTAAAATTTTCGTAAAGACTGTTTTGATATGTGTAGTCGTATGGTTTCACTTTTTCTTTATTCAATTTTGATCTACTTTCTTGTTCAAGAGTCAAAGTCTCCTCCATATCAGGGGCAAATATGTTTGCAAGATCAGATTTGTCATATGGGATCTCATACAAACATGGCTTTTTAGATTGAGCTTTCTTGAGGTACATAGGATTTACAAAAGTTGGTCTTCCATTATATGTTGAGCCTTTGGGAGCTAACCTATGAATGGTTTGAATTGATTGATTTCATTTATAAACAATTTCATTCAAAAACTTTAATTGCTTTTCCACTAAAATCAATTTTTCAAGATCGTTTCCTTCCTTAAGTTTCAAATCCTTTATTACCTTATTTTTCTCTTTGACAAGACTTTCATAACTTGATTTTGTTAAAAGACTCCGTTTGATTAACTCATCATTTTTCTCTTTGACAACAAAAATTTCATATGCTTTTAATTTCAAACCTTCTTTTATGTCATGTTCTTTTTGAGCTAATAATTCTAGAGTTTCTTTTAATTTGCGTTCAAGTGTGTCATTTTCAGTTGTACGGTCTTTGAAAATTTTGTATTTCGCAATCTCAACCTCTTTATCATGAAGTGCACCTAAATATCTATCTCAAGTTCTATTAGACTCCCCAAGAGTTCTATTAGTTTCCTCAAGAGTAGATTTGCACTCTTTCAATTCTTGAGAAAGTGATGCATTTGCTTTATTTAATTGCTTTTGATTCCTTTTGTTTTCTTTAGTATCAAGTTGTAAATTTGCAATTAAAGTAGCATGCACAACACGCTCATCATCACATTCTTTAGCATTTTGGTCATCCTGATTATCATTATCACACATATTTGATGAATTAGGAATGATATTACTATCAACCTTTTCCACTACATATGTGTATTTAATGGATTCAGGTTGCTCAGAATGTTGTCTTTCATTGGCAAACACATTATAGTCAGCATTGTATTGTACCTTTTCTAATGGCTCAGCATCAGATCCTGAGTCTGCAGGTAAGACCTCCTGAATCTTTGCCATGAAACTATAATGTACTTCTAGTTCTTGTTCATATATATCTTCATCTGTTTCCTCTAGCCAATTAGCTTGCTCTGCTTGTAATGGAACACCTTTCTCAGCTTGTTTTCACAGCAACATCTTTTCCTTGTGATACGTATAATCTTTTGCCCTTTTTGGCTTCCTAAACTCCTTAGCAAAATGCCTAAATTCCTTGCAATTAAAACACTGTATCCCTGTCTGCTGCACTACCTGACTACCTACAGTCTCCCTAGCCCCAACAACAGTCACTGCCCTCTGATTCCCAAACTGACTAGTCTAATTTTCATTTACGTATCTTGTAGTAGTGTCCACATTTTTGTTTCTGGAGTTTGAAGAAGTTCTGAGGTTGTTGGTAGGTTTGTTGAGCTTTTTGAAGTACTTTGCAATGAGTGCTAAGTTTTTTTGCATATCTTTGTCTCTCTGCGCTTGTTCTGGATCACTGTCTTCTTCTGAAGCCGACTCAGATGGAGGTGTGATTGGTTTGGCTATCTATTTGCCTTTGTTTCTGGTAGAGGCATGTGATTTGGTGGAAGATGATTGTTTTATTAGTGGATTTCATTAAATTAGTTTTGATACCGTTTCAGAATGTCAAAGAGCTTGTGATATGATATTGTGTCTAATTATTGAGTTTGCTTGATAATTGTCACAAATCTTGACAATTATGGTTGAAGTTGTTGAAGAAATTAAACATTCACTTGCATAGTAGCAACTTTCAGATGGTTTCTCACCATTTCATTCATCATCTTATAGAACCTGGAGTAGTATGACTCAATTGACTCTCCATCTCATGAAGTAATCTTTCAAACTCCCAAAACAAACTAGTCTTCACATCTTGCTTGTTAAGAGATTTACCTTGTTGTAACCTTTCAATAGCTACACACATATCATGAGCTGTCTTGCAAGCATCAACAGTTGAGTAAATGTCATCCCCAATTCCAGTCAAGATCAAATGAATCACTTCCTTTTCTGCTTCATAATGAGCTTTGTTTTTAGGAGATAGATTTGAGAATGTCTCAAGAGTTGTTCGTTCTGGAACTTCTGGAGATTCATCTGTTGCAGGTTGACCTCGAATTATGATACTAGAAAACTTGTAAGGGCCGTCAAGGATGCATTTCTTTAGTGCTTCACCGTTTGGTTTCGTATCAACATATCTCATGAAACGTGATTGCCACTGAGCATATCTTCCCGGTGCAAGCATTGGTGGACGATCACTTGAACCAACTGCCATGATGTTGTTATGCATTTAAGTGTCTGTTGTTGAAGTTATAATTAGAGTAGTCATGATGAATGATTGATGTGTTATGCAGTGAAAATGATTTTGTAAGATCTTAAGTAGGTAAACTGATTGTTGTTGTGATTTGAGTATGGAATTCTAGTTCACGAGATTTTGCTAGTCTTGATTAAACCGAGAAAAGAAGTAAGACTTTCGCGAGATTTTACTAAATCAAGAAGAAACCGTGAAAATAGAATTGTAGTCTTTGAAGTCCAAAAGAAGAAATTACCAAAAATAGAATTTCTGACTTTACCGAAAATGGTTTTATAGAATTTTGGTTTTCTGAGTGAACCGAAAATGAAATTCGGTGAAATTACCAAAAATGAGAAAAAATGTGTATAAATCGCCTAGAAGGGATGTATAAATCGCCTAGTGAAATACGTTTAAATCGCCAAGTGAAACACGTATAATTCCCTTAGTGAAAGGCGTATAAATCGCCTAGTGAAACTGATGAGTGCTAAAACACACATCATTTGTACCCCGAAAAACACTAATAAACGGACTAAAACACTAAAATATGAGTAATTATCTTGCAAATATGTGTGTATTGTGTTTTTATGTCTTACAGGTACAAAGGATTGAAAATGAAGCAAAAACGGTAATTTTCGGGTGACTTTCGATGACGTTTTCACGTTTATCGAGGTTCAAATGAAGTCGTTAATATTTCACAATCACACCATTGGAAAGAGCTTGAAATTGCAAATCTATCGGTACCTTCCTCGCCTTTTGAACCCTTTTCTATTTGAACCTGTCATGCTTTAAATTGAACCTTTTTATATATGAATCTGAACTGGGCCAAAATAAAGGATAAAAGAATTTTTAAAAGGTAGTAAATACGAAACCATGCCTTAGCGCAGCTGGTTTCGTTTGAAATGTTAAAACTATAACTAAGAGGTCCCGGGTTCGAATCTATGCTGGAAGGTTATTATCCCTTCCGCCACGTCAGCAGCTGACGTGGCTGCCACGTAGGCAACTAGGACCCAATTAGCTGACATGGCATGTCACGTGGCAGCGGTGGCCACCATTTGACCTGACCGTTGATTGGCGGTCAACCGCCGTTGACCGGTGGTTTGGCGGTGGTTGACCGGTGGTCCAGCGGTGGTTGACCGTCGTTGACCACCGTTGATCGCTGCCGTTGACCACCGTTGACCGGTGGCGGCTCCGGTGACGGCGTCGGTGGCACGTGGCCATATAATTATTGGGTACGAGGTACTGTTCATTATTGCAGGTACGAGGTTGGGAATACAAGGTTCGGGTTTCGAGGGTTCTAGAAGCTGACGTGGCACGTTGTCATTGGTGGATCCAGCTGGCGGTTACGAGGTTCGCTGCCCGATGTTAATCATTGGCGTCTTAATAATGCGTTGGGACGAAATGACTATAATACCCCCGGACTTTTCACTAGGACGCGTTTGAACCTCCTGAAATGACGAAATTGCCCCTCCCACCACTTGAGGCCTATATAACAGACGCTGAGCATCTCATTTTGGGTTTGGATTTTATTTTTGTAGTTTACCTTCAAAAAGTTATAGTTTTAGCTTATTTAGGTTTTTGTAAAAGCTTTTTCTAAAGCTTATTAGCTTATTGTAATAATCATTTTGAGCTTATTAATGAAGATGTTTGAGGTTGGTTAGTGCTTATTGTTTTGATCTCTTTTTCTTATTTCTTTCCTTTTCTTATCTTTAGCTTATTTAATAAGCTTATTTAAGCTTATTATTTTTATAGCTTATTTTCTTTCTCAAATAAGTTATCCTTTAGCTTATTTGTTTGAATTTAAGCTTATAATCCTAAAATAGCTTTTGCTTATCTCATCTTTTACTCTTTTCTTGTCATTACTTTTTCTAAAGTGCTTATTATTTGATTAAGCTTATGTCAAGATCATAAAGGAAATCGTGAGTGCTTAATCCTCGGCTTATTTATTAAGCTTTGTGTTTCCTAGATTTTGGTAAGCTTAATCTTAGCTTAAACTTTTTTTAATAGCTTATTTTTCTTTTATTTAGCTTAAAGTTGTTTGCTTTTTGGCTTATTTGCTTAGATCTATTCCTTAATATTACTCGTCTCAAGTTCACTTTTATAAAGTTTGAACACCTTGGTTTCGGGTGGATTAGATCTAAAAATAATAGATCTTGTCTTTTTAGCTTATTTTCTAGCATAAAGTTTGTTGCTTTTTAATTCTAGCTTATTTTTCTTAGATCTAAATCCTTAAATATACCCGATCCGAGTTCACTTGATTGAACACCTTAGTTTCGGGTAGATTTAGATCTAAAGTTTTCATCTTTTTATTAGCTTATTGTCTTTAGAATAAAATCTAGCTTATTTTGTCTTAGTAGCTTATTATTATCTTGTTCATCTTAACCGTTGTTTGTTTTAATGTTGATGAAATCTATCCAACTCTAAGGCCAGAGCTTATGGGTCTTATAAGCTTATTTTTCTATTAAAGTTTAAAGCTTTTTCGTTTTTAAGGCTATTTAGTATATAAAGTTTGTAGCTTTATTAACTAAGTAGTCATAAAAACTAATAAAGTTTTAATCTTTAGTGTTTAATTAAGTTTATAAGATCGAGTGGTTTAAATCCGTCTCCATTTTCTTCAATCGGGTTTTTCTTTCTTTTCCTTTTCTCTTATTAGTATTTGTAGCTTATTATTTAGTTTAAATTTTTTTGCTTTGTTGATTAGTGTTAGTTTTATTAATATGTGTAGTGAGTAGATTTTTATATATGCTTGTTAAGCGTTAAATTGTTTAGAGAATTAAGTCTGATTAATAAAGAGGAGAAAATATTGATTAGTGATTTTTATATTACTTAAATTATTGTTTTGGTTATTCGAAAGGAAAAAGCCGTAAGAATAATTAGGTAATAATTTAGTAATCGATATCTTAATAAGAGTTGTTTTTAATATAAGCCAACGTTGTGAGAAGATAATTGGTTAGAAAGATATTGGTTCATCAATAAGGACTTAATTGTATGTATAATTCACACTTAAGGATCTAGTCAATACACTTAGCAAGCATATCTTTTATAATATATCGTTCTTCGTTTAATTACTCGCTATTTGCTCTCTAGTTTTTAAATAGTTTAAATAAATTTTTAGTTTAGAACCAAAAACAAAAATATTCCATATTCAAGCATCAAAGAAAGCGCTTTCGTGGATCTCAAATTCATCTCTCGTCGGGATACGACATCCGGGAGATAAAATATTGTTTGTCTTCAAACAATTTTTATATCAAACGGGATACTCTCTATACTATTACTATTTGGTATTATTATTTAGTTATATATTATATATATATACTATATGTTAATTATCGAATCAGTTTTTGGCGCCGCTGCCGGGGAGAGGTGTACGATTTTCACGTGGTGTTTGAAGTTAGTGCCTTGAAGATCCTTTCTTCGGAAAGTTTATTTTCGTACTTATTAAAAATATAAAAAAAATCCAAAAATATTTTCCTTCTTTTTTATTTTATTTTATTTTCTTCTTTTTATAAATATTAAAAAAAAATGAAAAAAAATATTTTTATTTTTATTATCTTTATTAAAAAAATCTAAAAAATATTCTCCTTTATCATCTTATTTCGTTTAATTCTTATCTTCTTTATCCTCTTATCTGTTTAATTTTTTCTCTTACCCTCTTATTTGTTTAATTTTAATATGTCGTCATACTACCAAATACCAATGTGAGTGTGTGGGGTGTGGACTACCATGTGTTGGTTTTTATTGTTATCAATGTACGTGCCAGCAGTGTGGAGTTAATTTTATAAATGGAGTTTGTTTGAATTGTACTAACGGAGATGGAAAGCCAGTCACTTGTTGCGTGTGTGAAGGCCCGTTAAATGGTGGATTTTGTTCGTTTTGCACTTCAAGAGCTGGAAATTCTTTTGCTTATGATCCAAATCCAAATTCTTTTAATGATTCTCCATGTGTTTTCACCCACCCTCCACAGCTCTAGTTTGAGATTTACTTGTGTGAGTTATGTGGAAATAATGCTCATTATGGTTATGATTGTCCACCACAGTTCCCGCTTGTCTATGAGCAGGAACCGTGCCACAATCAAAACTTTAATGATAATTATTTTCCACAAAATTCACAAAGTTCTTCTCAACAATACATTTGTTGTCAAAACTGCGGGGGTCCTCATGCGACTTTTGAGTGTCAACTGATGAGTCAAAATCTCTATAATTCTAACTCTTCCGGTTTTGACCAATTCCAACCCCCGCAGTTTCCCGTCATTCATCAACCTCCTCAAGAAACTAGTGCGGAAATTTTGCAAGCTAGAGAAAATATCATGAATTCTATACAAACCTTTTTAAAGAAGTTTAATCGTATATCTTTTAGAGAAACACCGAAGGTTTGAACAAGAGCTTGGGAGAAATTTTTTGAAATCCAGCATGCTCAACCTGAGGATATACAAGAATTGCTTCATAAAATTCTTAAAGATTTGCAAATTATAAGTGAGGAGATGGCAGAATATATTAATCTTCCGAGTTGGAATCGTCCTTCCTACTACTACGAAGATGATGACGAAGAGTATACTATCGCAATCACACCTGATTTACCAACCGAGGAACCCGATAACTCTCTAAGTATAGGGGACGAGCATCTTAGCACTATTTCGGAGACGGAATCGGACGAAGTAATAAAGTCTAGTGTTAAGAACCTTGTCCCAATCCCAAGTGAGCCCGAGGATTTTTTTCGATATCAAAAGTGAGTGTGATGTGCCCGTTTGTGATGATTCTACAACTTTTTCTAATCCTCTTTTTGATTTTGACAACGATTCTACCTCTAGTGATGACGAGTCATTTTCTAATGAGAACGTTCCAAAGGAAATTTATTCGAACCCTCTTTTTGATGAAGAAATCATTTCTGATAAGATTGATTCTTTGATCATTTCTTCTCTTAAGATTAATTCTCTTCTCGAGGAGTTCTCCGGTGAACTCGCTCATATCGATCCGATTCCATCGGGAATTGAGAAAGCCGACTTTGATCTAGAGGAAGAAATCGATCTTGTTGAGAATTTATTGTATGATAATTTATCTCCACGACCACCGAAAGAACTTAATTTGGAAATTGCTGATACGATTCTTGAGTCTCTATCTCCATCTCCTATCCCCGTTGAGGATATTGACTCTCATATGGAGAAGATCGACTTATTTCTTGCTACGAATGACTCGATGCCACCGGGCATTGAGAATGACGACTATGACTCGGAAAGGGATATCCGTTTTCTTAAAGAATTGCTTAGCATTGATCCCCTTCCCCTTCCTGAAATTGAGTCATCTAACCTTGATCATTTTAATGATTCGTCATCTTCTCGTCCTCCTCCGGAACCACCGGATGTTGAGATTTGCTTTGATTTTGAGCCCGATACGGGTGTTGTGACTACCAAAGTGGTGAAGGATATTTCTGAACACTATGTTCTTATGCCTAATACTTTGCCCACCCTTCCCACCTTTGATCCGGATTTGGACTTCACTCTTTCTCATGATTCCCTCGGATTCGGAAACAAGAATTTCGATCCAGGGATATTCATTGAAGTTCAATCCGAGAGACTTTTATCATCGGATGAATTTTCTATCTCATTCATCTGTGATCCTCTTTCTCCAGTGATTGACACTTTGCTTTCGTTTTCGTCCGGAAACAAGGACAAAGTGTTCAATCCTGGTATTCTCATTTCTCATCTTTTATCTCATCGGGACAAAATCATTTTTGATTTTTATAAGATCCCGATGATGATTTCTGGAGGGGACATTTCTCACTTGGATGTCCCATAGGCTTAATCTACACGGTAGGTGTAACACCCCCAAAATTTACAACAACGCAGCGGAATACCAAATGGGGTGTTACTTCGTAATACACAGCAATAGATACAAGAGAACGACCTCTAAAAGTGTCGCTTGAAAAATAACATTGTTGATTTAATCAAAATCTGAATTTAATATAACATTTGTCCCATAATTTGCATCACAATGAAAAGCTTGAATGTAAAGACTCCAATGCACATCAAATAGTCCAAGCATCTAATTCACCTGAGAAAAACATGCTTAAAAGTGTCAACATTAAAGTTGGTGAGTTCATAGATTAGTTTAAATATGAATGTAATCCACTGTATATCACAGTACTATGTAAAAATCCCAAAGATTTATAAAAAATGCATAACACATTTTATGTCATCAAAAGTACCAAATCTTATCCCAAAGATTTTATAAAGAATGCATGACAGATGTAATGTCACCAAAATGTTCCAAGTATGTATGTGTCGGGGGGCCCTGTAGTCCCCAACAATGATCCGACATGTTATAACGTTCGTTTACCTGGTGATAGCTAATCACCCGAACGGGGGTTGTCAATCCCGAATAGATCTATAATGTTCGTTTACCAAGTGATCGCTAATCACCCGAACAGGGATCCACATCCGAATAGATCTATTTCATAACATTCGCGCTCACCCTCCAAGTGATTTACAGTTCATGACGCTGTGACGTAGACTTGTATGTACCCTAATTTGGGAGGGATAAAAAAATGCGGATATATGTATACTCCCGTTACCGTGTCCTCCATGAACACCCGGGCGAGTAATCGTAATGAGTATTACTCCCGTTACCGGTGTGTCCCTCAAGAACACCCGGGCGTAAATGTAAAAATATGTACTCCGTTACCGCTGTCCCCTCCAGAAACCACCGGGCTGTAGTTTAATTGCTATCAGTTCAATTGCATAAGCTAACCGAAAATTATTTCAAATGTTAAGTATGCATTTGTGACCAAAAATAAAGTCAAATAATGTAAACAATAGGAACTATGCAAATAAAGTATGTAAACCAATTCGTAAACAATCTTGTAAATGCATTGTAAACAACATTGTTCTCACCCAATATATGTAAAACGAGTAAAAACGATGAGGTTATAAACTCACAATATCCTTTAAAACATCACATTGTTATATGATAACCAAGTATAGGATTTGTAGACAAGCATGTATCCCCTCGGGGTTATAAACATTCAAAATATTGAAAAGCGAGGCTATGAACTCACCCTTGATTAAAGACCACGATCAATTTAATCCAATTAACCTCACAGCTGAATATGCACGATCTCTCGACACGACCTATAATTATGTCGCCTCGATTATAATACCCGTATTTAAAATAAGATACGATGCGTAACATCGTTACACGAAATCAAGACATATTTTTATATTGTATGCAGTCATCATTACATGTGATGAGAAATCCATTGCGCGTATTTAAACCCATAACCCTGAAGTATATTTTGAATATATACTATTTTTCTGTCCATATAACTTATCTCCAAATCTTAAAGCTGATAAGCTCGCGGCAATATGAAAATGCCCATTACGAACAACTTTCGTGTTTCGCCGGAAGGCTGAAACGGACTCGAAAGTGATCAAATCATTTAATTAATAAATCTGTCATTTTTAATATTTATTAAAAATAACCTATTTTATAACTAAAGTGTATATTCTGATTTTGACTCAGTTTCTTCGTTAATAAGAGTTAAAAGTCCCGTTTTATGTCTAAACGTCCGGAAAAATATAATTTGTTATCTTTTGTAAACCAAAGTATAATTTATCAACATCTCGATTCCCGAATCTTATGTTCGATTTTTGATATTTATTATTCGGTATAAAAGGTGTCAAGGTCCATTTTTGGTCCAACTCTCGTCTCAAATATGTCCAATATCACTTATACATTAATATCAGTCCCGTTTTAATATTTATATCGTATTTTACTTAGACCGCGCAAGTTATACCGGATTTATCACATATATATAAATCGATTAAATGAAACAATTTATATATTTTCGCGTTAAACAAACTCACTTTATTTCGGTGTCAACACACTCAAACGCACGCACCCCGGCTGATGGACAGCCAAACGCACCCTTGTGCGTGGCTGTTAAGCCAAACGCACCCTAGTCTCGTGTATAATAAAACCAAACACACCCTGGTTCGTTTTCTACTACACCAAACGCAGCCTAGCTTGCTGCTGGCCCGAAACCCAAACCAACCCAAACACCCCCGTTTGGCTGCCACTATACCAAACGGGCCCTATTTTGTTACAAACCAAACGGACCCTTTTCCGTTGTATAACAACCCGACGCAAACCAAACACCCCTAGCTGCTAAACCCAACCCGACTCCAACGCACCCTTGCCGGGTTTATACCCGGCTGTTACCACAAACCATCCCCGACGCAGCGGACCCACAACTCGAACACCCCCTCCCCCCCCCCTTGCGGCTTCCTGTCCGAACAAACAAACACCCCCTTGCGGGGTTTTACAACATCAAACGAACACCCCTAGATTTCAACAAAACCAACTCGACACCCCTTTCCCCCCCCCCCCGGCTGTGTTCGCAGCCAAGCAAACCCACACCCTTCGTGGTGGTTAACACCAACCCGCACCCTTTTTGTTTACCACCCAAACCACACGCACCCTATGGATGTGGTTCTCGGCAAACCCACGACAAACGCACCCTTGCTCGCATTTGAGAACCAACCGGACCTTTGTGGTCTATATCGAAACCCAACCCACCCTTAGTGGTGGCTGCCCCACTAAACGCACGCTCGTGGTGTGGTGACTGTCAAACTGGGCGCACCCTTGGGGTGGTCCAAAACCGAACGCACCCTTGATGTATGAAGTGGAGGTGGTGACGTGGGTGAAGGTGATGAGGGTGGTGTATGGTGGAGGTGGTGTTATGGGACGGTGGCGGGGATGAGGAGGCAGCGGCGGTGGGGGCCGGTGGTGTAGAGGCGCGTGAAGGAGAGTGAGGGTGGAGATCGGATAGATCCGGTCAAGGGGACCATTTTAGAGTTCGCCGGAAAAATCCTGCCGGAAAAGTTTTCCGGTGGCCGGCGACGGCGGCGGTGGTGGTGGAAGGGTGGCCGGCGGTGGCCGGTCAAATTGAGGGAGAGAGAGAAGTGATAGTGGTGTGTGTGTGTGTATAAAGATGGAAATGAAAATGAAGTGTTATAATAAAAATTTTATATATATAATAGAAATTTTAATGTGAAATGAATAATGCCCAATAGTCTAGGGTGTAATTTGTAACTTTTTAATGAAGTTTTGATGAAACTCGGTTCGGGACTCGTTTGAGTGACTTAACGGATGAACCAACGCACGAAACTTGCGCCATTTTCTTCTAAATTATTTTTCTGATAAAAATGAGTATTCACTCGAC
>BQNB010192525.1:0-11609 GCA_026074375.1 Tanacetum coccineum
CACAAGGGTTTAGGTGTTGTATTGATGCAGAGAGAGAAGGTGATCGCTTATGCTTCTCGACAACTAAAAGTTCACGAGAAAAACTACACCACTCATGATTTGGAACTTGGATCGGTAGTGTTTGCCCTAAAGTTATGGAGACACTGTCTATATGGAACCAGATGCACCGTGTTCACTGACCATAAAAGCCTACAACAAATTCTCGATCAGAAGGAGCTTAACATGAGGCAGCGCCGTTGGCTAGAATTGTTAAGTGATTATGATTGTGACATTTGTTATCATCTAGGGAAGGCAAACGTAGTGGCCGATGCGTTGAGCCGTAAGGAACAGATACTTAGTTATGACAATTGGCTTAGATCTTCCTAAACGAATATTAGAAGCTCAGATCGAAGCCCAGAAACCAGAGAATCTCATGAATGATGACGTAGGCGGTATAATCAGAAGGGATATACCCAAAGAAAGATTGGAACCACGTGCCGATGGAACCTTATGTTTACAGGCCAGGAGTTGGTTGCCTTGCTATGGAGATTTAAGATCTGTAATTATGCACGAATCTCACAAGTCAAAATATTCTATCCATCCCAGTTCAGAAAAGATGTATCATGACATGAAAAAGCTATATTGGTGGCCCAATATGAAGGCAGACATCACCATGTATGTTAGCAAATGCTTGACATGTGCGAGGGTCAAGGCCGAACATCAAAGGCCATAAGGGTTGCTAGTACAACCTGAGATACCCGAATGGAAGTGGGATAACATCATGATGGATTTTATCACCAAGCTTCCTAAGTCGTCGCAAGGTTTTGACACCATCTGGGTGATTGTGGATCGACTTACAAAATCTGCTCACTTCTTGCCAATAAGGGAGAATGATCCATTGGACAAGTTGGCAAGGTTATACCTGAACAGGATAGTGGCAAGACGCGGGATACCTGCCTTAATTATTTGTGATCGTGATGGAAGATTTACTTCAAATTTCTAGAGATCATTTCAGAAAGCTTTGGGTACAGATATTAGTATGAGCACTACGTATCATCCAGAAACTAACGACCAGAGCGAGAGAACCATTCAAACTCTCGAGGACATGCTAAGTGCTTGCGTGATCGACTTTGGCAAGGGCTGGGTTAAACATTTGCCATTGACCGAGTTTTCATACAATAACAGTTATCACGCTAACATAAAGGCCGCTCCTTATGAGGCACTGTATGTTCAAAAATGTCGATCACCGGTGTGTTGGGCCGAGGTTGGGGAAGCCCAACTTACGGGTCCGGAAAAGATCGTCCTGATCAAGCAAAGGATGCAAGCAGCTCAGGATCGACAAAAGAGCTATGCCGATCGGAAACGAAAGCCAATGGAGTTTGATGTTGGCGACAGAGTTATGCTCAAGGTCTCGCCTTGGAAAGGAGTCGTACGGTTTGGTAAGCGAGGAAAGCTGAACCCGAGATATGTCGGACCTTTCAAGGTGTTAGCAAAAGTTAGGAAAGTTGCCTACAGGCTGAAACTTCCTCAAGAGTTAAGCATAGTTCACCATACTTTCCATGTGTCAAATCTAAAGAAATGTTATGCTGACGAACCATTAGTCATGCCGTTCGAAGGAATTCATGTTGACGATAAGCTCCAGTTTGTGGAAGAGCCCGTTGAAATTATGGAACGGGAGATCAAACGATTGAAGCGAAGCCGGATACCATTGGTTAAGGTTCGCTGGAACTCTAGGAGAGGTCCTGAGTTCACCTAGGAACGTGAAGATTCGTTCAAACAAAAATACCCACAACTCTTCACAAACCGGGCTTCGTCATCCACTACAAGGTCTTAAGCTTTGAGGACAAAGCTCTTTTAACGGGTGGAGACTGTAACATTTCTCAATTTCAGGTCATTTTACGACTCCTATTATTAGTCACTATTTATTTTAGTCCTATACGCGTTTACTTTTAAATTAACTTTTAAGCTAAATCGCGTAGACTATAAATAATCAATTAATGTAAACGGTCGTCAAATAAATTAAGGTCTACATCAACCAAGTAATAAATAATTATTAAGAAGATAATTATGTACTTTGCTCATTTTATTTTTATTGGTCACGTAAATGGCTTACGTTTCGCAATAAATGCATCTAGACACACCACGGAAGTACCTAGACTTACCTAGACTCAAACCAATACCCATTTTAAAAGTCACTAACACAAAATTTAATCAAAACTTGTGTTAATGACACATGATTGCCGAGTATGGGCAAGTGAACCCACACCAAAATCGTCCTAAGTGATTTATGTGCTAGCAAAATCCCTTAACAATCTTTACAAGTACTAGTACAACCATGGTTCAATAAATGCATGATCTAATGGTCTCCTAATGACAAATTATCCATTGGGTAATGACCATTTTCTTCCTTTGATCCATTCTTAGCCGCGGTTAACAAGAAATGAGCACACAAACCATAAGATTTCTCTAGCTAAGCAAATCTTGTACAAACACATCACAATTAAGGATGGTACTTAGTGGTTTAACCAAATACAAGGGGTAGCAAACTAGAACTCTCAAAAACCACCATCTAGGGTTCGGCTTGGTTTGCTTGGTGAACCAAGAAAGTTAACTAGCCTCTTATCCTATAAATAACATTCACTAGCTCACATAACACATTTCCAAACTATTATATTCTCTCTCAAAGCTAAAACAATTTCATTTACTCCCTAATCCATTCGGCATTCATAAAAACCAAACCATATTCGAACCCTATTCATTCTAGGAACACGAAGAAGCCTTTAAGATCGAATATAAGGTTATTAAGGGAAGTCACGAACTAAGGAAGTGGGTTTATAAGTTTTAGAGTTTAAGTTATACACGTTTGGGTGTATACGAGTCGAGTTACTTCACAACTCACGAATCAAGAACACTAGGACCCTTTGTAAGTCGAACTAACTCGTTCATTTTCTTTTACTACTCGTTATGAATTATACTTAGTCGTGATGGTCGCGTAATTTTTGTTAAACGACATAAGAGAACACGAACATGCATGGTTCGACCCATTCATGGTTCATGCACCCATATTGAACACTAATAAAGCCTTGTGTGGTGTGTACATGATCTAAAACATAGTTAATATACGGGGTTAAGACTTAACGCGCACTTAAGAACACTAGCTCGAAGACTTTGATGTTCGTTACTTCGTTTAGATGAAATGAATAAGTTCTATACATGATCAAACTTTAAAAACGTAACAACATGACTTGGAGTCACGTATAACGACATATCAAACGAATGCATGTAATAAATAACGATGTACAAACGTTAAATAATGGTAGGTGTGGTTCTGGACTTGTAGGGTTATAGTTGGTGTTCTACTTATTCCTCTGCAAATATAGGGTGTGTGTGTGTCGGCTTGTTTTAGTTGGTGAGCGGATGTCTGTTACGTATTGTTGTTTCGTTTTTTGAATATACAATATCTAAAACCGCTACTACCTATTTCTCATTTTTTTGTTTCTCTCTTTATTTCTCTCTCTAATGAAGTAAAAGTGATATTGGGTTACCGACATTTGGTATCACTCGCCTCGGGTGGGTTTAGTGGTTACTTGTTTAAAAAAAATGCTTGTTTCTTTCTCTCATGCGTTACTTGTTTTTTTTTCTTGATAAACATGTTCATACCGATTTCTCCTGGTCTATTTGTTCAAATCCTGTTCGTGCCTTCTTTATTGCTTCATACAGTTTTTTAAGCTTATTTGTTAAGTCCTTGCCATAGCTTTTTCAAGCTTAGTAGTTTTTTTTCTTGTTGTCTTATTCGTGGCTTTAACAGTTTTTAAAGCTTTTTGTACCAACTCGTTCACGTGGCTTATTCTCCTTAAAAAGCTTATTAGAGCTTAGTTACAAAGAAGTTTTAGTTGTGGCTTATTTTTTGTTTGGAGCTTATTTGTTAAAAAAAATTAAGAGCTTATTTCGAAGCTTTTTAGGTTGGCTTATTTTATCTTGTGGTCCATGCGTTGAAAACAAAAGTGACACAGATCCATAATTTGTGGCAAGAAGGACGATTTGGATTTGTTGGTTTCAGTAAAAAGACAACGACAAGGATGTGAGTACACTTTGTTGTTTTGTTTACCGATCTAGTAGATTTCAAGACCCGAACTAGTCACTTGTCAAGTATGAACCGATCTAAACAAATCCCATGATAACCGAACTAGTTATTCAAGACGGAACCGATCTAAAAGTTTTCTTTACGGAACCGAACTAGTCACTTGCAAAAGAACCGATCTAGTTTTTTTTAAAAAGACTTAAGGACCTAAAGTGTAACTTTGTAAAGTTAAAGGACTAAAAGTGTAATTAATGAAACTTGGGGGTTTACAATGTAAATATGGTACAATTCATAACCCTAGGGGCTGTTTAGCAATTATAAGAAACTTGAGGATATTTGGTAATCGAAAGTGAACTTTATAAACACCTAACGATTCGAACGAATTATAATATATTCGGAGATCATTCGGTTTTGAACATCGGCTTAATAAATACAAATATTTATTAACAACACTTATACGTTTTCCAAGGGTCATCGTAAATTCAAATACAATAATCATGTGCACCACCACACAAGTGATAACAATATATATAAACTTATAATCGAATCTAGTTTATACACTGAGTCGTTAGCCTAAAAATGTAGACTAAGACTGGCCGTATTTACTTAGGTATTTGACGGTGTGATTCATACTTGGATATTTATTATCATTTTCAGAGGACTATTCACTCAGGTGAGTTCATAGCCCCATGTTTTTTACTTTACTGTAATTTAATGATTTCACATCCTTCGGTGAGAACATGCTTTGTTTTTACAAAATGGACCAAGAGTATATTTATACTAAGATTACGTATTTGCCTAAGTACTATAACCCATTATGTCCCATCAGTCATAAACTGTTAATTGCATAGGATGTAATTATATAGGGAATCTGCATTAAGTGGGCGCGAATTTTATAGATAGATCTAAAAGGGATTGACAATCCCCGTCGGTAAGTGACTAGCTATCACCCCGGGAACGAAACGCAAATAATTAAACCATGTCGAATTTGGATGTGCAGGGTTAGCTTCATCATCCTCGATACACCTTAGTTGGCAAATATATTTGCATTCATAATACGTCGAGCCTCGGGTGTCATTAGCTTAGGAATATGTAATTACTTTTATGATGTATTCATCTGTTGCCATAATCATAACCCATTGGAAATCTTGAGGGTCCTACAATTGATTTACATAAACCTATGAACTTCACCAACTTTATGTAGACATTTAACAAGTTTTTTTCAGGTCAATAAGACACAGGTAGATGATACAATGGGAGTCAAAAAAGAAGAGTCAACATTTAAGATTTGGGGTCTTATTACATTCTGGGGACAATTGTTATAAACCGAACTCTTTATTTATATTGTTGAACAATTTGAAAACCAACGGCTTATGTAACAAACAAGTATTTTGTTAATCCAATATTAATCTTTTCAAACGACACGTTTAGTAGTCCGTTCTCCAGATCTTGTGCTATTGATCCAAAAAGTAACGCCCTCAAGATATTCAAATATCCGCTGCATACTCAGATTTAAAGGTGTTACAAAAACCGTCAAATCACTTTCCTTTTTTACAGTCGTCATGTTGCTAATCAAGTAGAAGTAAATTATCCAGATTCAATCAACAATCAAATTTGAAAAATTGCTACAAATCAAGCAACTCAAAACTCATATCAGAATCAGATTCACTTATGAAACCAAATACATGACCAGGTTCAAAATCAAATGTCAAAGTTAGATATTTAACTTACTAATTACAGGAAGGTCCATCTCAAGTCCAATGTGTTCAAGGAGTTTGAATCCATCCATATCAGGCATGTGAACATCACTTGTCACAACATCAAATCCATTCTTATTTTCCCTTAGATGTGATAAAGCAACATCAGTCTCTTACATTTAGTCACTACATATCGCTTGTCAGCCCCTACTGCTCTCGCATTCCAACTTCTTCTCTACCATTTATCTTTCGACAACTTATCATAGTATTTTTTAAGATACACATGTTCAAAAGTGAAACAAAAAAGTTCAACTTATTTTAATTCAAGTAAATTGCAGAAATTAAGTAGGGATTCGAAACTCGTCTTAGCTAAATAATTAGTAGCTTAATTATGTAAATCACTATACCAACTTCATATCAGTGAGTTGGCTGTTTTAATAGACAAAAACTAAACATATGAGTTATAATAAAACCAAATAATGCTCACTCATATGCTTCTTAGAAGTATATTTCAATACATATTAACTAAAAAGTGGAACTGCAATTCTATTATATTATCACTTTCAAGAAGCATATCAAAACACTTATAATTAAGAAATTCCACTGAAAGAATGCAAATGATATTGACGCCTATCATGAATTCCTATGGTAATTGCTGGTGTCGAATATTGTACCTTATATAGTTCAGACCAACATAATTCTGTTATTATCTTTATCTTCGCTTAAAAAATGATGAAACCACAAAATGACTTTGAAAAAGCACACCCAAACAGCCGCTAATAACCGTATTCCATCAAAACAAAGTGCAAATGATCTTAATTTTGGGGACGCTTATCATTAATTCCTATGCTACATCTCTCATATAGGTAGCAACAAACAATCACTTTTTGAACCAATGTAGTAAAGTTTAATAAAAATACCAAATACCTCTTGATTTTGGTGTGCTTGTGAAAAGTGTAATGAGGTCTAGTGGAGAAAAAGTTGTAAGAAACAGAAGTGGTGAAGCTCATGGCATACATAATCTTTTTCCAGTGTCTTGGCCTTTTGCTATGAGAAATGGAGGAGGTGTTCTTGATTCTGTAAAAAAGTTAATATGCATGAAACTTGTCAAAATACATACAAACCAAAAGGGCGTTTTGCGTAATAATTTGGAAATATCATCTAATATTAAACAATCATACTCTATCTAGTCAAAACACAATGAATTGACTAATTGGCCCCAATTCTGCTACATATATGCTTATTCTAAGAAGAAGCCCGGTTTGTAGTGTAACTCAGTAGCCTTATCGTTTGAAAATGATACATTTAAAAACAGTTTAGGAAACAAAGAATACTCACTATATGGTGCATCTGCCTTGATTTAGCTGTAGGGTGCACTTGAGAGCTCTTTGGGTCTTAAGGACCGACATTCACTCTACAACGCACTTTCATTGGGCTCTCTCTCTCTCTCTCTCTCTCTCTCTCTCTCTCTCTCTCTCTCTCTCTCTCTCTCTCTCTATCTCTCTCTCTCTCTCTCTCTCTCTCTCTCTCTCTCTCTCTCTCTCTCTCTCTTGCTCTCTCTCTCTCTCTCTCTCTCTCCATCTCCTTCCCTCTCTCCCTCCCTCTCTCTCTCTCTCTCTCTCTCTCTCCCTCCTTTTCTCTCCCTCTATCTCTCCCTCTCCCTCTCTCTCTATCTCTCCCTCTCCTTCCCTCTCTCCTTCCCTCCCCCTCTCTCTCCCTCTCCCCCCATAGTCCCTCTCACTCTCTTTCTCCCCTTCTTGCCCCTCTCTCTCTCTCCCCCTATCTCTCTCTCTCTCTCTCTCTCTCTCTCTCTCTCTCTTTCTTTCTTTCTCTTTCTCTTTCTCTCTTTGTCTCTCTGTCTCATTCTCTCTTATGTATATAATACTAAAACAATAAAATACATAACAATTTCAAACCAATTACACCTACATATTAGAAAAGGCTCAAAGAGCTAGAGTAGTAGCTTTATAAGCTTGAGCTTGGTTCCTAATGTAGTTTGAGCTCAAAATTTTCAACACTGGTCTTTTAATAAAAATATACAAAATTAGATTCTAGACCGGAACTTGAACCTAGTATATGACGCTCATATACCTCAAGTAGGGGCTTTATAAGCCTGTGTTGTTGTCGAGTACTCGAGCTCAATCACTACATATGACATGAAAGGATAAAATGACTTAGTCCCTTGAAGGAGAAGATCGCTATTACTGGTGATGGTTTAGTCCCAACGTTTGTTACAATTAGGTATATCATAAATGTCAAATTCCTAACATAATGATAAAGAAATAGTGTAATGCTAGATCAGAAACATGTTTTATTCTTCATTTCTTTGGTGAATATATTTAGAAATTCACCTTTTCAATGTTCATGTACAATTGGAGCTCTCGAGCTTTAACCTGCCCAATGAACTTAATAAACTCACTGGAAGATGCAACAGGATATGGCAGGAAAGGAAACATACATGATATTGTTTTCTATTGCAACATGGACGCCATTCCTGAATGAAGGTTAGAGAAAAAAATAATAAGATTTTGACAGAACTTCAATAGAGGCTTATCTGAGATATTATAATCAAGTTAAGTAATAAATTCCTTAAAAAGGTACCTATATGCATCATTCAATAGGACTGAAACATCGCTAATGTAATCATAATCAGGTCCAACGGTGTGGATTACATGATATGCAATCAATTTAAACCCTCTGCATCAGGTTTTTGGCAAACGTCAAAGACACAATCCACCAAAAGGAGCTTACATCTAGTTTCTATATGTTCTTAATGTGAAAACGTCTCAAGTATTTTTAAAACCATGATTGACAAAATATGAAAATTTAAAAATCCATTTCCATTAGCTTCTAAGCTTATGAGCTTTAGCCTATGGCTAAATAAAGTCACTAAGCGTAATCTAATCAACTTATAAGCTGGAAAAATTCGATTATTGATCTTGCAAATCTCAATAAGCCAATACACCCAACAAATATGCTAATCCAAAGAACTCCCCAATTAGTACACCACTACGTTTGTTTTGACAAATTATAGGTGGCAAACAAATCTACGTACGTTCACTAAAAAAAGAAGTCCAAACCATATGTAGGTAGTAAAAACATCTAAGGAATAAAGCAGATACCTCGAGAAACGAATACCGGCACTGATATTTTATCTGTCTATCTTTTGTTTTTTTCCTGAAATGAAATTCAAAATTTAGTCATAATTTCAATTAAGAACGTATACAACTATTGTGTAACTCATGACCGAAAACATGAATGCTTACTCTTTTGATTTCATCAAAATATATTTGGAAGATGCGTGTGAATATTCTTTGATCACCATTGCGCTTGGTAGACCCCATAATGTGTTATTTTTTCTGCTACCTATCTGCAGAACATAAAACAACCATTCAAAATTTTGACACAAAAACTTTAGAGTCAAAATCATATATTTTGTAGGCCACCCAAACAATTTTCATACTTATGGTGCGTTTGGTTTATGGATGTGGGGTGGGGTTTGTGTAATCATTAAAATAGAATAATGTTTGGTCGGAGTTTTCCTAATTGTATTACACTGTAGTGAATGAGAATAGTGCAAAATTAAAATAATCTAAGCTAGCCTGGATTGATAGAAAGTGGTGGTGGTAACTTACAGATTAGGGGTGTTTGTTTCGGCTTATATTACCGACTTATGGCTTATTTAGTTTTGGACTTATGTTTCAAAAGCTCACTTTGTGTGGCTTATTTATAAGCTTTTAGGCTTATGTAGGTTCATTATGCGTAATAAACTTGTATAAGCCTAAAAGTTTCAAAATAAACTAAAAAAGTGAGCGTATGAAACATAAGCAGGAAACCAAATAAGCCATAAGCCGGCTATATAAGCCTAAACAAACAACAAAATTACTAAAACAATACCCACTTTAAAACCACAAATAACATTCAAACATAGCTAAATTAGGATGTGTAGATAATTGATTCTTATGAAATCTAATTAAAAAATCACATAAGCTAAACGACCCACAAATACGCTTAAACAAACACCCACATAACCTCAAACCAATACTTTTCCAATAGTTGCGGGTCAACCCAATCTGACCGAACCAAAAAAAAAGTTATGTGTTTTGATTTTCCTTTTGCAAATATAGACGTACCAAGCCGAACCAAGAATGCCATACCATTTTAAAGGGAAATATATAGGGACATGTTAGGATTTCGTATTAAACGTACCATCTTTTTTGCCGTTGTAGACTTGCCAGAGTCAACATGTCCGACGACGAAAATACCGACATGAATCTGTTCCTTAGCCATTTGATATATCAAAATAAACAATTTACATCAGTTGCAAAAAAACCTTCCTAAACAAATAATATGTAAACGTACAGACGACAGCGAAACAATATAGTTAAAAACATAAAATACAGTAGTAGAAATCATTTGCACAGTTAAATTTATGAGTAGCAATAATATATACACATCATAGCAAACTACACCTTTAATTACTAAAAAGCTCATATGCTTAAAATGTCATATTTATCGAATCAGTTTAAAGTAATATAACTATAACAAATTCATTCTAAAACTCGGTATGTACCTAATTTTGTTTTTAAAGGCAAATCTATATAGCATTCAAAACAACATGTCTAAAGAATGTTTATAAAGGCATATCGATATAGCATTCGAAACAATATGTCTAAATAAAGCATTTAACTAAACTCCAAATTTGATTGATATTTACAAAATTTAGGCAAGCCCTGCAAAGCTCCACATTCTACTACTGCATTCCTTGATAATAATACCATATTTCAAACAAAATCAGATTACTTTTTTACCAGGTATGTAGATGAACCAAGGGATGCTCAACTTTATCAACTTTCAGATGTACCTCATCCTTCCTTCGTGTATCAAGAACGCCATCCTCAAGATCATTCATGCATCCCAAAAAAATTAAAACTAAAATCAGAAAAAAGGAGAAAAGCTAACATCAATTTCTTCAAAATTGAATTAAGAAAGGAAAAAAATAAAATCATCAACAACAAATTATAAGAATAAATCGAACCTTAAATCTTCAAAACCACAACAGAACCTACGAATCAAAACAAATTATAAGAACGAATCAAAACCTAATGAATTTAACAAACAGTAGAAGAGATTTAAGGTAGATCTGATTATATCTCTAATTGTGTGTGTGATTTTAGATGAATGGTGGCTTTAATTCATTCGTTGTGTGTGAAAGTTCAGGAAGAAAGAAAAAAAGTTATTTATGAAACGGTGGAAGAGAGAAAGGGGAGAGGGACACGTATCTGGGTACGTGTCACCTAAGACGTGAGAGAAATACGAAGGAAGGAGAACACCAGGGTCAAATTCTATTAATTAAAGACTATTCGGGTCGGGTGGTTTTGGCATTCATTGCATTTATTAACAGCCTTGGGGCAATAATCCTGCACTCTAATATTAAAAGTATAATTCCAAAATTTTCAAGGGAGAATATGGTGATTGAATCATACATAGTTTATGGCAGTTTAAGAAGTAAAGTGCAGTTTTCAGGTCATTCTAAGCAATGTTTTGACACCCGGTTTTTCGACCCGACTTCTAATAAAAAAACGGGTTAAATAAAACCTTGTTTTATATTTTTGAAACCACGCTAGACCTGTCGGGTTTGAAGTGACTCGGATCAACCCGGTTCTCGAGGCCCGACCGAGTTTTGTTTTTTTTTTGTGTTTTTACAAATAAAGCAAGCTAATTATATATATCTTTGTGGCGTAAATTTCTTTTTACATGTTAAATTTGTTATTAAATAATTTTTAGACTTAATATACGAGATATTCATGATATATACATATATATATATATATATATATATATATATATAG
>BQNB010192526.1:0-11608 GCA_026074375.1 Tanacetum coccineum
CTGTCTCGTCAACTTCTCTAATGTGTCAATTCTCGTAAAGGCAAGAAATGAGCAGACTTAGTGAGATGATCAACGATTACCCAAATCGTGTCTTGACCCATTGCCGTCTTTGGCAACTTAGTCACAAAGTCCATTATTATATTCTCCCATTTCCATTGTGAGATCTCTGGTTGAACCTACAAACCCGATGGTTTCTGATATTATATCTTAACCTTAGCACATGTTAAACACTTGCTGACATACGTAGCAATTTCTGCTTTCATGTTGGGCCACCAATACAGCTTCTTAAGGTCCTGGTATATCTTATCCGATCCAGGATGGATGGAATACTTTGACTTATGCGACTCATGCATAATCAAGGCCCTCAACTCTCCGAAACACGGAATCCTACTCTGGTTATTTAGACACAACGTTCCGTCAGCGCGAGGTTCTAGCTTGTTAATCATGCCATGCAAATCTTCGTTGATGAAGTTCTCCTCCTTTCTGACTTCCGATTGAGCACTCAAAATCTGCTTAGGAACTAAGGTTCGAACTCATAGTGGCATACTTCTTTCCTTTCGACTCAGGGCATCAGCCACCACGTTCGCCTTTCCTGGATGATATCGAATCTCATAGTTGTAGTTACTCAACAACTCTAACCAACATCGTTGCCTCATGTTTAGCTCCTTCTGATCGAGAATGTGTTGCAAACTCTTATGATTAGTGAACACAACGCACTTGGTGCCGTACATATAGTGTCTCCACATCTTCAGGGCAAACACTACTGCTCCTAGTTCCAAATCATGGGTGGTATAGTTCTTCTCGTGAACCTTGAGTTGGCGGGATGCATAAGCTATGACCTTCTCCTTCTGCATCAAAACCGCGCCCAACCCTTTATGCGAAGCATCGCAGTATACCACGAAGTTCTCGCTTCCATCGGGTAATGCCAAAATCGGCGCACTACACAGCTTTTGCTTCAACAACTAAAACGCAGCTTCTGCCTTTTCTCCCCAATTAAACTTTACACTTTTCTGATTCAGTCTCGTCATATGTCTAGCGATTTTTGAAAAACCTTTGATAAATCATCGGTAGTAACCGGCCAAACCTAAAAATTGACGGATCTCGGTGGGTATCTTGGGTGACGCCCAATCCTTGATTGAATCGATCTTAGCAGGATCAACGTGAATGCCTTCACTATCAATCACGTGACCAAGAAATTGTACCTTCGACAACCAAAACTCACACTTTGAAAACTTGGCGTACAATTCTTCCTCATTCAATAACTTCAAAATCAACTTAAGGTGTCCTTCGTGCTCTTTTCTGCTCTTGGAGTAGATCAAAATATCATCGATAAATACAATCATGAATCTATCCAGATACGGTTTGCACACCCTATTCATCAAATCCATGAATACTGTCGGTGCGTTAGTCAATCCAAACGGCATTACTTGGAACTCATAGTGTCCATAGCGAGTCCTAAACGCAGTCTTTGGAATGTCTTCCTCGCGAACTCTGAGTTGATGATAACCAGATCTCAGGTCGATCTTAGAGTAGACTCTTGACCCTTGGAGTTGATCGAACAAATCGTCGATCCTCGGAAGTGGGTATCGGTTCTTCACAGTAAGTTTGTTTAGTTTACGGTAGTCGATACACATCTGAAAAGAACCATCTTTCTTCTTGACAAACAAAACCGGTGCTCCCCAAGGTGAGGAACCGGGTCTTATAAATCCTTTGTCAGAAAGTTCCTGTAATTGAGTGGATAACTCTTGCATTTCGGTTGGTGCTAGTCGATACGGGGCTCGTGATACAGGTGCATCACCAGGGACTAAGTCAATTTAAAATTCAACTTGTCGAGAGGGTGGTAATCCAGGCAAATCTTCTAGAAAGACTTCCAGAAATTCCCGTACGATTGGCACGTCCTCAAGTTGCTTCTCCTCTGACTTATCCTTAGCCTTCTTGGATGTAAATTGCACTAGGTAGACTTGACATCCCTTCTGAATATACTTCTGGGTCCTCATACATGATATGATGTTCAGCTTACTTCCGCCGTCGCAATTATCACCTCGGATTATCAATACCTCATCTCCATAAGGAATATGGACGACCTTCTCGTCACAAATGATTAACGCGTGGTACTTCGCCAACCAATCCATACCGAAGATGACATCAAAACTACCAAGTTCTACAGGCATTAGATCTATGTCGAACGGATGACCTAATAATCCTAACGTGCAACCTCTAAGAACAACATTTGTTTCTGAAATTCTTCCATCGACAAGTTCTACGGCATAACTAGTGTCTAAAGTGGATGGTGCAACATCAAGCAAAGCACTAAAGGTAGACGACACAAAACTTCTATCAGTGCCCGAATCAAATAACATAGTAGCATAGCAGTTATTGAGAAGAAACGTACCCGTGACAACGTTAGAATCAGGGTTTGTTCCTCCTCCACAAATGGCGTAGGCCTTTGCGGTAACTCCGTTACCTCCAGCCTGGTTTCCACTCTTGTTTTTTGCCTGATTTCCACGGTTCCGACTCCTCAACTTAGGACAATCCTTCCTGAAATGTCCCGGTCTCCCACACTCATAATAACCAATACCCTGCTGATTTCTAAATGCGGCTCCCTAAGTGTTTGGGGTAACAGTAACCCTACAATCCCTAGTCAGGTGTCCAACCTTCTTACAGTTTCCACACCTTATAGTACACAACCCTTCATGGTGTAACATGCACTTGTTGCAGTAGGGGAGAAACCCAACATAACCCTTTCTTTCATTGTTCCCAGCCGTGTAAGCTCTGGCCACATTCTGCCCACTAATATTTTTTTTCTTGAATGGCGGTTGTTGGCTACGATTATCCCTTGGGTTACTTTCCATCCTCCTCTTATTCTCAGCACTCCTTGCAGCATAACCCTAGATCTTCTTGTCCATCAATTGGTTAGCAATGTGCACGACATCTTGGATTCTAGCCGGATTTGCAGCAATCACATTTCCCTGAATGTTGTCCGGTGATCCTCTAATAAACCTCTCCACTCTGTCCTCTTCATCTGGGACCATTCTAGTACACAACAAAATCAACTCCTGAAACCTTTGAGTGTAAGCAGTCAAGTCATTTCCTTTCATGGTCAGATTCTACAATTCAATCTCCATCTTCTGGATTTCATTCCTTTGGCAGTACACTTCTGTCATCAGCCTCATAAGTCCAGCCCAGTTCATGGCACATGTAGCATCAACACCAATTGTTCTCTTATGAGAGTTCCACTAAGTCAAAGCACTGTCCTGCAGTGTGCATGTAGCATATTTCACTTGGTACTTCGATGGACAATTACTAATATTGAACACAGTCTCCATTTTCTCGAACCAGCGGGTCAATCCGACAACGCCTTCAGTTCCTGAGAAATTATGTGGCTTGCACTTCAAGAAGTCTTAGAAAGTGCACTCTCTAGCCACTGGCATGAAACCTCCATAGTTCATACCATGACTTCCATCTTCAATTTCATTTTCTTCTATATTTCCTCCATATTCCAATTCCTCTGTTTCAAGCCTTCTTGTTCATCCCCATTCTCATTCAGGGGTTCAAGGGTCCTTGCGGCTTCACGAGCCTCCATCTCTTCAGCTACTCGGCGGGTAACCAATTCCTCAACCTCCTCATGAGTCATGGATGCTCCAGATCGGGTGTTAGGCATCTTCCTACAACATATCAACATAACACTCGATGAGATTTTCTAGTGATGCGTGATCACAAGGTATTAAATAAAATTATGGTTAATCACATAGAAAATACACGATCGAAATATATTACATGGAAATCCCCATAATGCATGACGCCAAGAGCCTAAGTATAATCAAACATGAAATCATATCAAATTAAATACCAATTTTCAATCATCGAACATTACTGATTCATCACAAGTTTCAAAATATCAGAAAATAACTAAGTCTATTTTAACAAATCGGTCGCTACTAGAATGCTCTCCGATTTAAAACACTAATGAACATATCTAAGGACGATAGCCCATGTGCTTCCTAGCACACGCCTTAAATCTGCCAACTCTCACTCGATCATAAAAAGAAGACGTGCGTATCTATCCGCACTCTTCTACATACGTAACATGTCGCACCGGAGTCCGGTCAACTCTCTGACCTCTCAACACTCGCGGTGCACTGAGCCTCATTGTTATCCCTCTCTCACTTAGAAATCCTCTAATCAAAGCAATAACTACCCGACCTCAACCCCAACAATTTCTATGTCCTGCCCTCCTCTGCACTCCCTCAATTAACTGTATACGATAGACTGTGATCAGCTGTTGTGATCATGGAACCTCTTAACCAATCTCCCAATGTCTCATACGGTACCCTCCACAACTCTCTCTTCTGGGCAGGCTCAGTGATAACCTCTGGCATCACAGGATGCGTAACCCTCTCAACTCTGACCTCAACCGGGCCCCTCGCACCCGTCTCACTCTCCTCTCGGTCAACAACCTCCACTACAACTCTAGCATCAATCCCTCTATCCCTAAGAGCATTCGCGTAAGTGAAACACTCGTCAATCTCTGCCTGAATCTCTGGATCAATATCTGCTCTAAATTGCTCCTCATTACCCCTGAAAATAACAACATCCCTCAAACTAGTCTCTCCTAGGATCAACCTCTGCCGAATAACCAAATCCCTAACTCTCAGGCGATGATATTCAAATCAGCACGGACATGAGATAAAGCTCTAGATACAAGTGGTAATGCAGGTACAGATGTCATAGGGGACCTACGTCTCTTGCGAGATGGCCCCGTAGAAGTACTCGGTAAATCAGGTAAAGAATGATCTGACAATGAGTGTCTCGAAGAAGAATCAGATGAAGCATCCGAATGAAAATCTGATGATGCCTCTGATGATGAATCTGAAAGAAGAATGATCGGCAGAATGTCTCACAGCAAAACGATGATGGGGTAACGGTCCAACCCTCTTCCTCGCAGTCATCATATGTACCAGCCCATTAAGATGGTAGCGGTACGGTCGACCATAGGGAATAGGCTGTCTATGTGCTAAAATCATAACTCGACTATGAGGTAAGACAGGTGATCTTTGGGTAGAAGAGGTAATCTTAGTGAAAGGCGTACCATGGGTAGATGATGGTGGTGTATCTGGTGAATCATTGTTTATAGTGTCATCATCAGATGATAAAAATGGTGAGGTAGCTGGTAATGGTGGCGTATGGTCTGATGATGGATCCTCAGATGGATCAGACTCTGAATCAGATGCAGGTGAGTAATCAGGAGACGCTGGTGTATAATCTGGGGATGGGTGGTATAGTAGGGTGCTATGATAGGTGTCCCTCTGTCGTATAACTGTAGTGTTAGTCTGAGTAGTGGTTAGTGAAAATAATCACTGTGTGGTGTCGAGGGAATATGGTAGGAAGTGATGGTACCAAACAAGATAACTCGTCCAGCAGGTGTCCCCATGCTACCCTCAAACGAGTCCAAAGAAATCGAGATAACTAAAATAGTCATGACCTGCACAAGCAAAGTTTATATAAATCATCTTTATATCAACCATGCTTGATGCAACATATGAATGGGTGAATGGGTAACTAAATGAATGCAAAATGAACGAATAAATGAGTGAGTCGTCGAATACGTCATGATGGGGTGAAATACAAAATACCTATAGTAATATTAGATATACTTAGTATTTAATACATATATATTATTTATGTAGTACTTAATTAAGCATACGTACTATGTAAAATCATGTAAGACACATAATCATGTAGGATCACATACTGGTTATAGTCCAGACCTAGTTTATACTACCTGGTTCTCTATAACCTTGGCTCTTGATACCAATCTGTCACACCCCCAGACGGGGTCTGGACGGAATACGTGTCCGGAGGCGTGACTATATTGTGCATCTCAAGTAAAAAGCATAAAGAACGACCTCTAAGGGTACGTTTTGAAAAATAAACACCGTTGTAAAACGTCAACATAAAGTTGAGTGAATTCATAGGTTTAGTTCAAACGTTGTTATAGTGGACCACAAGATATTGGTTCTGTCGAAAGCACTAGTCAAATTTATATATATAGAGTATTAATCCCGTGAAAATTCTTTCCAAATTACTTCTCAAACAAGAGAAATAAAAGGATAAAATCTCACTACTCTTATTGGTAGAGATCTAACGATGGGGATATTTTATTTATAAAACTATGTGTCTATGATCTCTTTATATAGAGAGAGACCATAAGACTTACAAAGAAAATTAATTCCAGTCAACAATTGTATTAAATACTTAGTCCGAAATGTATTTAATACGGTTGACTAAATAATTAGGAAACTAAATCAGCATTAATCTTTAAGTTGTAATTACTCCAATCACATTAATCGCCAGTTGACCTGCATTTGAATGAGAAGATAACTACTGTTTTGACTTTACTCCTTCTAAAAACCCATAATGCTATATTAGTTCTTCTTGTATCATTCTTTGTTCTTTGTCCTCGTCATCAAATCTGTAAATCCCACAGTAATTAATGTGCCCACAAGATAATCAAAACTGTATGCGATATTATAATAAATACAACTTCACATAAAAGGCATTTACGTTGCACTAAGCTCTATGACAACCGAAGCTAATACTGAAATATTCATGTAAGCTCTGCTATAATAGGGCTATCCCTTCAGGGTTTCCGACCAAAGACCACCTAACTAGTTTCTGACTTGGACCTATATCCGTTAGTTCTTGTCAAACTTAAAACTAGTAGTGCTACTTACCCGGATAGGATAATTAGTCCCAAATAGATTATTTTAATTCACTCGCACACTCACTTAACACCATGTTGGTAAAGGTGATAAACCAGTTTCAAGATAATTCGGAAATAGTGTCTAAACGCTACTTCATAGCAACACGTAACGGGAAATTCTCACGTATAGTACTTGTGTCTATCTTTAAAAGCAAGCAATGTTTCTCACCCCAAGTCATAAAACATTTAGTCAAAATAGGTAAAAGTGGGGCTATGAACTCAACCTTGAGTAGGAAATGAATAGGGTAAACGACTAGGAATATTATCGCTGAGAGCGAAACGAACAACGAACAATACGAATGCAACCTAAAAGAATATAAGGTTTTTCCGACTATAAGAAAATCCGGAAATGATAGGAAAAATGTGGATGATGCATTAAAGTTTACTCAAAATACTTTGTTAATAAAATGATGGTGATCGTAACGTGGTTGTTGGTATGTAGTAATATTATATATAAAACTAAATTTTTATTTTTACGTAATATATGTTTATATTTGTCGCATTGTTCGTCTCTTTACCCAATAACCCAAATATTGATTTAAAATCCTTTTGAAAATGATGATTTTATATTTTTAATTTATCCATTTCCCGGTAGGATCACCTATCTTGCTTTCCTCGACACGGCACCTAACAATCGGGTCCTTAAATTAAACACGTATGTAAAGAATGTAATTGAGTAGTTTAATTATTTCATGGTAAAATATATATTATATCTCGTTAGAAATAATACGTTATTTACGGAAATTCTTATGAAAATATATTTTCACGATTTATCCTAAGTATATAATTTTTATAAACAAATAAGTTAGTACTCTTTGCTGTTTGGGCTCAAAAGACATTTACTACTGCTTGTGGTAACAACTTTGAAGTTAATACTATTGGGTTCGCACAAAATTTTGGTTAGTACTATCAAAAGAAGTTAGTACAGTTCGTTTATATTTGTACTACTTTCTTTTTCCGAGAAATAAAGTTTGTACTGCTAGTATTGTCCGATATCGAACAAGGCATATTTTTATTCTTGGTTATCAGGAGATCTCGAATAGACAGATAGAAAAACACACACAGAAGGTTTTTGGTTCAAAACATATTACAAAGGCTCGTATTTTTTTGGAATAATTGGTTATGAAGAAGGTTGTTTATGACTTATTTGACGATGAAGTGGAATTATTTGGGTTTGTGTTCTAATCATATCTCAAATGGCTTACAACATTTAGAGGTAACTTGTTCGTGCTTAGAAACGATGTGACAAAGACTTGACAAATCTGGCAAAGGTGTGTGATTTTTCTTATGGTGCTCAAAGCTCACATTTGCTATCACTTTGGTTATGTGTCTCATAGAAGATGAGGATTTTGTCAAGAGGTTGCGATCTACTTATACTTTGGTCTTGGTATGAGTTTGACGTCACGTGGATAGTACAAGATATAAGACACAAGTTTGGGTTATTCTACTTCAGCATCAAGTTCGTTATACTTAGTTTTCTTCATCAGTAATCATTACATAGAGCCTATATTCAAGAAATGGTTAACATATGGGTTTCAGGGGAAGCTTATTGTCAAAATGTTTAACCATTTACATGCACCACATGAGGTAAAGGTTTTTACTACTACTAGTCATTATTACTATTGCTAGTTTAAGTTTCTACTGCTCAAGTTCATTTATCTTAAGGCGCGTCATGGAGGGTAATTTGAGTTGTTGGAAGGCTGGATTAGAAGTGTGATAGTGGTTTGTGGTTGTCGAAATTAAAGTTGCATACTTTAGTCCCCTATTTGATTATGACAAAAAGGGGAAGAATGTGTTTAACAAAGATTGATTTGCAACTGTAATCCTTGGGGATAGTTCTAATCTTTTTTAATATTAGCTAGGGGAGCCATGCTATATATTGGTTTTGTCATTATCAACTAGGGTAAGATTGTATGGAATTATATTTGAGTTGAAAGACCAAAACATATGAAAGATGAAGGACTTAAAAGACAAAGGAGGAATTCTTCAAAAGTAAGGAAGATCATGACGATTCTGAACTAAACTTAAATGATAAAAAGATTTTTTAATATCTTAATTTGTTCTTATCCTTGTAAACCTAATAACTCTATTATATAAAGAGATATAGGCCGTGTTATTTGCTGTGTGTGTCAAAGATTAACACCAGAAAAGGTGTGTGTGTGGGTCAAGCGTCAAGTCCTCTAAGTGGACGCCTAGTTTGTGTGTTTCCAAAGCCTCAAGGATCTGTGATTCCTTGTTATAGTTAGATAACAGACGTCAAGAAATTGAACATCTATATTTGGGGCTTATGTAGTCATTGTATAAAGATGATTATGAAACCTTGTTAAGGCAATAATAAAGAATGTTTCTTAATTGTTTACTCCACTGTACATCTAACTTGTTCTTTGTTTATTGTTCATCCTAATTTAAAGTCTAAATAAATGAGCTTAAACGACGTATGTTTCCACATTTGATTATATCATAAAGAGTACCCTCAAGATCAGTATGAATCTTTGAACCTTTGAACCTCTTATGAAGCTTTAAACCTCTTATGAATATGAATCTTTGAACCTCCTTATGAGCGAGAAGATTCACAAGAGCAGGGGTTTATCATCTCGAAACAGATTAATGATGGTAACCAAAAGTAGTGGGGGATCTCATATTCCTCTTACGAGATAGTCCAGCAAAAGTTGAGGATGAATCCAATGACCTCTCAGAAGAAGAATCTAGGGATGACTCTGATGTCGTAGGTGGGTAAAGAGTAGCCAATGGTGCAGACCTCCAATGCATATAAGCCTCACTACATCATGGAGTCCTAACCGGGGGATCAACCAATCTAGGTGATGCAACTCTAGTCGAAGGTCCTGAATGAGACTAACCTGATAAATGAATTCTGAATCTGATAATGAATCTGAAGATGAACCTAAAGAAATGTCTGATGAAGAGTCCGAAGATGAATTAGAAGAAAATGAGTCTGAAGTAAAATCTGGTAAAGAGTGACGATCCGAAGAACGATGAGGTACACGTCTTCATGCAAGTCTACGAGCAAGAAAATGTACAACTCTCTTTCTCGTAGTCAACAACTTACGCAGCCCATTGGGGTGGATGTGATAAGGTCGACCGAAGGGAATAGCCTCATCGGGTCGGACAAGAATCGTTGGCCATCGATGAAACCCGGGTGGGGCAACAACAGGTGCAAGTAGAAACTCAGATGATGGTGCTACAAACAAGGAATCCTTTGATGGATTAGAATCCGAAGAAGATGAATAATCCACCAATCGAGCACTCCAGTAGGTGAGATAACATAAACTGCTCCCACCTCTGGTGCAACTATCGGATCAACAGGTGCAATAGGAAAAAAAAAAAAAAAAAAAATAAAAAAAAACAAAAAAAAAAAAAAAACAAGAAAATAAAAAAAAAAAAAAAAAAATAAAAAAGAAAAAAAAAAAGAAGCTCAGGGATAACCGGGATAATAGCAGGAATAGTGCCAAATAATAATCACGCGTAAGGACCTTAGAACCCCACACCCCTATCCGAAGAAATAAAAATGATCAGAGCTGCCATAACCTGCACAAGCAAAAGTTTATATAAATCCCCTTTATATGAAACCATGTTAGTACGTGCAATGCAGAAAAATATAGGTGATGAAATATAATCATGGCAAATATAAACGTAATATAATTATGGAAATGTATTATAATTAATACTCATATACTTATCGATAGTAATTATATACGTAAGAAAGTAGAACACGTAAGATCACATGCTGGTTATAGACTAGACCTAAATATACTACATGGTTCTTTATAACCTTGACTCTGGATACCAATCTGTCACACCCCCAAACGGGGGCCTGGACAGAAAACGTGTTCGGGGGCGTGACGTCATAATATACATCACACAAAGTACAAAGAATGACCTCTAAGGGTACGTTTAGAAATCCAACATCGTTGCATTAAATAAAAAATAGTTAAAGTTTTACATAGGTTCAATGATAAAATGCGGAAGCGAATATAAGTTTTAGAAATTGACAACGATGTTAAAGCAGTTGATAATAATTCTTGAAAATTAGGCCAAAACAGGTCGATACCATATAGCAATCAAAGACATCCAAGCTATGCACCTGAAAATAAGCTTTTCAAAAACTACATTCTTGACTAATGAAAACATTTTTAAGTCTCCCAAAACCTCAAAACAAAATCGGATCAGCAACCATATTTTTCGCAAACACATCTAAAAATCCATCTAAACTTCACAAGAGTGCTTATACTAACCTAATCCCGTTCACTACTAATCCAACCAACAAAATCCACCCTTAATCTATTCTGATCCCATCATCCTCTTTGTTGCAACTCACAAGTTCACTCATCCTTTCCATAGTCTAAGTATTAATATCAAGAACAGATGAAAAACTCATTATTTTATAAGCCCACTAGTTTCTTTAAAAAAATAACACAAACACTAAGGATATATATATAAATAAGACTTGATTAAACATGAGAATATAAAAGATGGAAGAGATAGGTTCAAGATTTGCTTACAAAAATGAAGAACAAGCTAGATGTAATAAGACTTGAAAAGGGAGTGAAGAATCTTGAAACCCAACTAAAAATAACCAAAACCCCAACTATAGATCTTGAACAAACCCTTGAAATCAAAGAACCAACATTTGTAATCACCTTAGATATGAACAAAGATCAAACGAGAATACTTGGATCTTGAAGGAAATCAAGGAAATAAATCGTAAGAGGGTGTGTGTTTGTGCCGTGAGCAAGGAGAAGGGAAGAGGGAGAGAAAAACTTTTTGGTGGCTTGCAAATAAAGAGTGAAACCCTAAGTTGTTATCACTTGGTATTTATAGGAAAGT
>BQNB010192527.1:0-11608 GCA_026074375.1 Tanacetum coccineum
ACACGAAAACCCTAATTGTTTTATGCCCGCTAAATTTAGACCCAAATCAAAGCCAACCGTTCCACACTATACTTGCCCTACCGATGCTCTTGTACACCACGTAAAACACCCTTGCTTGCTTGATTATCGACTAGAAAAGAAGACCAACAGAGGTGAATGTAGGGTTAGGGTTTTCTAGAGTGTGTATAAAGGCAAATGAGAGTGTAAGGATTGTGTGTGGGTATGTCGCAGCTAGGAGAACAAGAAGGAGATATATGTGTAAATTATGAGTCTGTGAAAACACTAACCAGTCAATGTTCTTCTTATAATTGAACACAAGGGTATAAGGACTAGTCAATTGAATGCTCACATGTATGTGTAACACCCATTTAGGCAAGCATCTTGACATAGTGATAAAAAGTCGAATACTATTGAGGGTTGTATGAATTCAAGGCGTTGGGGAGTAGAAACTAGAAAAGAAAACAGGCTTATGTCGCATGGGTTGAGGGTTTATAAGGAAAAAGGGGTGTGGGCTTTTAACCGATGGTTTTAAGAGGATAAAGAGTTATTTTAGTATAAGATTATGATATCCCTTCTTTATTCTATTCGGCTGGGGTATTTTTAAACAAAGAGTGTAGGATTTATTTACTACATTGCAAGTTATATGGGCTCTTTCCTAGTCTTTTTAGTTTCATAATGTATAAGGATTAAAGTTTTTGGTGTACTCTATTTGAATGGATTTTATTTTCGATAGGATAGAATAAATGTGATTTTTGCCACTTTTCTTGTTGCGTATGTGAATTAAACAACGAGTATGATGGACTTATGTAAAGCCTTAATGATTGTATTTGACATTTTCTAGCAAACGTTGAATTTTTAAGCTCACACGATCTAACTAATGCGATTTAAAGGGCTAACTGCGCGAATTAAGATAAAGTCTAAAATGAAATAGTAAGAGAAATTTGAAATGACAAAAGTACGGAGTCGTTATATGACCTGAAAAATACGCGGTGTTATAGTCTCCCCCGGTTAGCTGAGCCTTGTCCTCAAGGCTTAAGGCGTTGTAGTGGATGAAGACGCCCGATTTGTGAAGAGATGTGGGTATTTCTTTTTGAATGAATCTTCACGTTCCTATGTGAACTCAGGACCTCTCCTAGAGTTCTAGCGAACCTTAACGAGTGGTATACAGCTTTGCTTTAACCGTTTGATCTCTCGTTCCATAATTTCAATGGGCTCTTCAATAAATTGGAGTTTATCATCAATATGTAGTCCTTCCAACGGAACAGCTAATGGTTCGTCGGAATAACATTTCTTCAAGTTGGATACATGAAATGTATTGTAAACCCTGCTCAATTCTTGAGGGAGTTCAAGCTTGTATGAAACGGATCCAATCTTTTCCAACACTTTGAAAGGTCCAACATATCTAGGGTTTAACTTCTCCCGTTTGCCAAAATGTACGACTCCTTTCCAAGGTGAAACCTTGAGCATAACTCTATCCCCAACTTGGAACTCCATCGGCTTACGCTTTAAGTCGGCATAACTCTTTTGTCGGTCACGAGCGGCTTGAATCCTTTAATTGATCTGAATGATTTTCTAGGTCGTTTCTTGAATTAAATTTGGACCGGTGAGTTAAGCTTCTCCGATCTCGGCCCAACAAACAGGTGAACGACACTTCCGACCGTACAGTGCCTCAAACGGTGTTGCCTTGATGCTAGCGTGATAACTGTTGTTGTATGAAAACTCGACTAATGGAAAATGCTTAATCCGACCATTTCCAAAGTCGATCACGCAAGCACGTAGCATATCCTCGAGAGTTTAGATGGTCATCTCGCTTTGCCCATCTATTTCTAGATGGTATGCAGTACTCATATCCAAACTAGTACCCAAAGCCTTCTGAATTGATCTCCAAAAATGTGATGCGAACCTAGGGTCATGGTCACAGATGATTAAGACAGGTATCCCATGCCTCGCAACTACCTCCTTTATGTACAACCTTGCCAGCTTCTCCATAGAGTCAGTTTCTCTCATTGGCGTAAATATTGCAGATTTAGTGAGTCGGTCTATAATCACCCAAATAGTATCATGACCCTGCGGTGACTTAAGAAGCTTGGTGACAAAATCCATGGTGATATTGTCCCACTTCTATTCAGGTATCTTGGGTTGTACCAACAATCCTAATGGTCTTTGATGCTCAGCTTTAACCTTGGCATACGTCAGACATTTGCTAACATAGGTGGCGATGTCGGCTTTCGTATTGGGCCACCAATATAGCTTTTTCATGTCTTGATACATTTTGTCCGAACCTGGATGGACAGAGTATTTTGATTTGTGGGACTCGTGCATGATTACGGTCCTTAAATCGCCATAACATGGCAACCAACTCCTACCATTTAAGCATAAGGTTCCGTCCGCACGGGGTTCCAACCTCTCCTTTGGTAGATCCTTCCTGATCATACCTCCTACGTCTTCGTTCTTGAGATTTTCTGGTTTCTGTGCCTCGGTCTGAGCATTCAAGATTTGTTTGGGAAGATCCAAGCCAATAGTCATAACTAAGGCTCGCACTCTTAATGGTTTACTTCGCTCTTTCCTGCTCAAAGCATCAGCCACAACATTTGCTTTCCCCGGGTGATAACGAATCTCACAATCATAGTCACTGATCTCCAAAAATGTATGCAACCTAGGTCACGGTCTAGATATTTGAACAGGTATCCATGCCGTCGCAACTACCTCCTTTATGTACAAACTTGCCAGCTTCTCCATAGAGTCAGTTTCTCTCATTGGCGTAAATATTGCAGATTTAGTGAGTCGATCTACAATCACCCAAATAGTGAGGTCTGACCCTGCGGGGACTTAGGAAGCCTTGGGACAAAATTCATGGTGAATAATTTCCCACTTCCTTAGGTATCTTGGGTTGTACCAACAATCCCGATGGTCTTTGATGTTCATCTTTGACTCTAGCACAAACTCAAAATTGCTAAACATAGTGTGATGTCGCCCTTCATAATAGGCCACCAATATAGCTTTTTTCATGTCTTGATACATGTTGGGTCTGACCGGATGACAGAGTTATTTTGATTTTTGGACTTACGTGCCACGGAATTCTCAATAAAAAAAGAAGTCAGCTAGCCATTCGTGGCATTTTGGTCGATGGTAACTGGATTGACTCCCCTTACCTGGTTAAACGGGAATTTCTATCTCACTTTAAAAATCGTTTTGATCACCCACAAGATTCTCGTCTCCAACTTGATCTAAACTTTCTAAATACGCTACAACCTGATCAAATTATCGACCTGGAGTGTGATGTGTCAAAAGATGAAATAAAAAGGACGGTTTAGGATTGTGGTACCGATAAGTCTCCTGGCCCCGATCGTTTCACGTTCGGTTTCTATCATCGTTACTAGAATATTTTAGAGAGTGACGTGGATGATGATGTGACGAGTTGCCTCATATTCAACTCCTTTTGGTCAAGTATGTGTTGTAAGCTCTTATGATCCGTGAACACCGTACATTTGGTTCCGTACAAGTAGTGTCTCCAAATTTTTAGAGCAAATACTACTGCACCAAGTTCCAAATCATGAGTAGTATAATTTTTCTCATGGATCTTCAACTGACGTGATGCATAAGCAATCACCTTCTCGTTTTGCATCAATACCGCACCCAATCCTTTATGTGACGCATCACAATAAACAATGAAGTTCTCAGCTCCTTGAGGGAGAGCTAAGATAGGTGCGCTACACAACTTAGTTTTCAATGTCTGAAAAGCTGCTTCCTGTTTGTCACCCCATTCGAAGGTGACTTTCTTTTGGGTAAGTTTTGTCATTGGCTTAGCAATCTTTGAGAACCCTTCTATGAATCTCCGATAATAACCGGCAAGACCTAAAAATTGGCGAATCTCCGTTGGTGTTTTAGGAGACGCCCAATCTTTAATAGATTCGATCTTGGCAGGGTCCACGTGAATGCCTTGACAGTCAATCACGTGACCGAGAAATTGTACTTTAGGAATCCAAAATTCACATTTTGAAAACTTAGCATATAACTCCTCCTTCTTAAGCAGTTCTAGAATTGCCTTAAGGTGTTCTTCATGTTCTTCCTTGTTCTTTGAATAAATGAGTATATCGTCGATAAAGACAATTACAAACTTATCCAAGTATGGTTTGCACACTCGGTTCATGAGGTCCATGAATACCGCAGGTGCATTTGTCAAACCAAATGGCATCACTTGGAATTCGTAATGACCATACCGAGTCCTAAATGCCGTCTTTGGAATATCTTGTTCACGTACTCGGAGTTGATGATAACCCGACCTCAAGTCTATCTTCGAATAAACACTAGATCCTTGTAGTTGATCAAACAAATCATCAATCCTTGGGAGAGGATAACGATTCTTCACCGTCAGTTTATTCAATTCCCGGTAGTCGATGCACATCCGGAATGATCCGTCCTTCTTTTTGACAAACAAGACCGGAGCTCCCCAAGGTGAGGAACTGGGTCTTATAAAGCCCTTGTCGGATAGTTCTTGCAGTTGCTCCGACAATTCTTTCATTTCGGAAGGAGCCAATCGATACGGTGCTCGTGCTACAGGTGCAGCACCAGGCATCAAATCAATTTGGAATTCCACTTGTCGAGTCGGTGGAAGACCCGGGCGTGCAGTGATCCTACAGTCACGGGCCAGATGGCCGACTTTATTGCACTTGTGGCATCTGGGAGCACATGGACCGTCGTGGTGATAATTGCACTTAGGGCATAGGGGTTTAGATCTACCGTATAGCTTCTTCTCACCAGTCCCTACAACATAAGCCCTGCTGGTGCTTTGCCTCTTGTTTTATAGTTGTTGTTGGTTCTGAGTGTTCCTTGCGGTGTCCTCAAACTTCCTTTTACTCTGTGTTTGGCGTTCAGCAAAATTGCGGATTTTCTTATCCATTAGCTCGGTTGCGATTTCAACTGCATCTTGCATTGTCTTTGGTTTAGATGCCACTACACTCCCATGAATCATGTCAGGACGACCATCGAGATATTTTTCAATTTTATCCGATTCTTCGGCAAATATCCCCCTACACAACAAAGCCAATTCCTGAAAGCGTTGGGTATAACTTGTCAAGTCAGTACCCTTCACCTTCAGATCCCAAATCTCCATTTCTAGTTTCTTGATTTCATTTCGAGGACAGTATTTATCAGTCATCATTTTCATGAGTGTTTCAAGGCATTACCGTAACGGCATATGACAACTATCTTGACATGAGTGTTCCACCATGTTAAAGTAACTGAATATTTCCTAGAAGAGTACAAGTGGAGAACTTGATTTGGTTTTCCACAGAACAGTTGCTTATGCGGAACATAGTTTCCATTTTCTCAACCTATTGAGTCAATTCGACAACTCCTTCTGTTCCTTTGAAGTTTAGAGGTTGGCTCTTCATGAAGTCTGGGTAAGTGCACTCACGAGTAGCTCGCTCGTTTCTCCTAACAGCTGTTCCTGAATTATGGCTGTCAACGCCATTTGTGTTTGCATCACGTGCTGCCAGTGCAGTAGTAACGCCTTGGTCAATCATTGCCTTCAGCTGGGCATTAGTGACAAATGTGGTGGCAGGGGTTGTGGTTGTTGTTTCTGGGTTTAACCTCGTGGTCCTTTTCTTTGGTGCCATTTTCTTCAAATCATAAGAAAATATAATACCCGTTAGATTTCATAAAATCATAACCATGACATGACATATACATAATAAGTAAAATGAGATCACAACACGCAGTAAACTATACAACTAAATTGAATATTAACAATAGATAAGCTAAATCGACATTCATTCATAATAAATTCGATTACAGACGTGACATAATACAACCATTCCATATATAAATTGGAAAACATACATGAATGGTTCAGATACAAAACGATCACTACGATTAGGTTACAAGATAAAAGAATATATACAACCTAAAGCCATACTAGCCGGGAGTTACCCGTAATACTTAGTAGGCTGTACAAAATAACTAGCCATAACATGATCTATGAACTGCTACCAGCCTCCTCTGGTGCATCGGGCTGTGCCGGACCTTTAGCGGGTCCCTGCTGTCTCTGAAACTCTGTCATCTGGGTCTGTAGTCCCTTCAGCAGCTTTAGTGCCTCAATGAACTGTGCCTGTCTCCTGCGGTCCGCTGCCAGCAACTCTGTAATCGCCGCCTGTCTCCTGCGGTCCGCTGCCTGCAACTCTGTAATCACTGCCTGCTGACCCAATACAGTAGTACGCAGTGACATAACCTCTGAACGTGCAAGATCACTAGCGTCCATGGATCGTCCCCAAGCCTCTCGAGACATCCTAGCCTCTCTCTCCATCAGTAGAGCTGTACGAGCATGTGCACGCCTATCCCTATACAACATGTTGAGCCGACCAGCCATCAGCTAACGCTCAGTCTGCTCATCATCCAACCTCACATAGATCTCGTTTGTGTCTTGCCTAACCCTAGTGGCAAACTCTGTCATCCGTCGACCCAACTCTGTGTCATCAGTCGCTGGTGCCCCTGGCATGTCTACCAGCATCTCATCCCAAGTGTCGGTGATCCCATAACCGACATCTCTCTCTAGATCATGCCTAATCTCCCTATCCATGGTGGAAACAAAACCATAGTCTGCCCAAAAATTCTTATAGTCCAGCAAAAACATTTGACCTGGTTCTCTATAACCTTGGCTCTTGATACCAATCTGTAACACCCATCTCCAGTGGTAAGCAAACCCTCGCCTATCCGCTCCATGGTCAGGCAAAGGGTAGCATCAAATATGGTGATGATGTAGGTGATGGTATAGGTAGGAGTGGTGGTGTCCCTGATGAGGTGTACCTGATGTAGAGTACTGCTCTGGTATGGTAGATTAAGATATGTGGCAGTGGTGAAATGGTGAAGTAGATGGGGCCTCTGGCTCTCACCGGATCATAGCAGCTTGATATCCTAATGGATAAGTAGGACTAGCAGAGTACTCAGTGTGGTGGTGATACTGGTAGTGGTGGTGAGAGAATCTGAGGTAGTGGTGATGACCATGGGGAAAGTGGTGATGGTGGTGGAGTAGGTATAGCAGGGACCTGGCACCCTCTGTATCAGACCAACAATGGTTGTAAGGTGGCTCATGCCGGTTCGATAACCTAGCAGTAACCCAGTAATGCAGGAGCGGTGTAGTGTGGCGCAGACATCGTGGTCTCAAATGGCTCAGTCTCCTTAGCAGATAGGGCATGCTCAACAGCTGGAAAAGCAACAGCTGTAGAGTCGACAAGAGCTAGGTGTTCCTCCTCCTCTTCATCCTCCTCAATATCAACATCATCTTCATCATCGGATGACTTATCCTCATCATTGCCATTGTCTCCTCCATCAGCAGGACAATCGGCAGGATCCTTCTCAGGGTCCTCATCATCACCCTCCTTCGGATCCTCCTCGGGATCCGACTAAGGAACATAGCCTGGTGAATCAGCAGTAAGTGAGATAGCAGCAGGTAGTGGCTGCTCCTCAGCTGGGAGTACCTCATCCTCTGGTGGCATGAACTCCAGATAAATCGGCTCTGGAACACATTCTGGTAGAGGTGGCGCCTGCTCTGGCTCCTCAGGGCAGGGGGGGGGGAGGGGGGGGGGGGGGGGGGGGGGGGGGGGGGGGGGGGGGGGGGGGGGGGGGGAGGTACGTAGTCAGAGATGTGGAGGCCTAAAAAAACGACCTGCACATATAGGTCATCTTGCATCCAGGGAAGTCCTTCGTACTCGGGTCCAACAACTCCTGGGGATTCAATGTCTGATAAGTCCCCAAACGGACTGGATACCTCCGTGTATGTAACTGTAGAATCCTCAGATTCCAAGATGATTGTATTTGAAAATCCAAAATAGCTTATATTAGTATTTAATATAAGACTCTTATAGTAATATACATTTATACCATAACATGCATATCAATCCTAAATGCATCTAGTCTTAACCCACTAATGCAACAAGTAGTGTATGTATATATGTCCTGTGAAAAATCCATTGTAAGAATGCAATGTTTTGAAAAAACGTTATAGTCTAGCAAAAATATTTAAAACAAGGTTCTCTATACCTGGCTCTGATACCAATCGCAACACCCTCCAAATTGGATCGCAAAGCTGAATATGGTTGGGGTGATACTTCCATAGATCAATAACACAAGATATATATAAGAATGACCCAAAAGTCATTTAAAAACTGATTACATTGTGATTTAGCAAATATTTGTTACAAAAAAGCCGAAGCTTCACATGTTCAAAAGCACATATTACCAAAGATTCTAGTTCATAACAAATGAGTCCCAAAAGTGTAATGCAACAAATCTTTAATGCAAGACTTCCAAAATAACAACCACAATGTATCCCATGTCTTTTCCAACTGATCTCCTGAGAAATAATGCTTAAAATAAAACGACAACATAATATTGAGTGAATTTCATAGGTTTATAAAATGTAGAAGTAGGACGTAAGAAATCCCCCAGATAATACAAACAGATTCAAACATCATAAAATGTAATTACGTTTTCTAAGCTCATGACACTGAAGCTTCGACAATGTATGAATTGCAACTATAAAAATGCCAACATTGCCCCGTGATGATGATCTGTACCCCAAAATCCTATGTTCGACATTACGTTCGTATGTCCGGCAAACCGCCGAAGTGAGCATGACTCACAAATGGGATGTCATCCCAATAGATTCTAATTATAGAACATTCGCGTCACACGTAATTGACAGTTCATGATAATGGGCTCAGAGGGTTATCGCTACTTAGGCAAACACGTAATCGTAATGTGAAATGTCCACTTGCGTCCAATTGTAAAACATGCATATGTTTCTCACCCCAAAACTTGTAAATCATTAAAATGTAAAACGTGGGGCTATGAACTCACCTTGAGTAATGAATATCAGATTATATCACAGAAAATGCGTCAGATAAACGCCGAATGCAACCTAATTAATTATAGGCCGTATAAGTACTAAGCATTTTGAATAACTACTACCATATATAATTCTATATAGCTACATCACCATCTAATTGCGTTTGTGAAATCGTATTTATAAAGTTAAAACGTTTATAAACATTTCATTAGTAAAAACGACGTAACTTTATCGTTTTAAGCCCGTTTCTTACGTTTCTTATGTCCACGCTTTCGTATTAAGACGAGTTATCAAAATATTACATTTTCATATTTTTAGTCCTCTGGTGAACAGTGGTTTTTACTGTTCATGACAGTTTATAAATTTATTTTTATAAATTTAGTTATCGTAAAACCCGTAAATGTCGTATCTTATTCGTTTTAGCTCCGTTTTTAGTGATTCTTTCGAGCACGTCTTTGTTATTAAAAGTTCTATCATATTAATGATGTTTTAAAAATATTCATGTCTGATATGAACAGTAACTTTTATAAAAATAGTTTTATAAAAGTATTTATTGTCGTAAACTCGCGTAATTCATAACTCCTTCGTTATTGATCCAAAAATTACGATTATTATTGTTTTAGAATCCCAAAATTATGTACTATCTGGGAAAAATAATAAACATTATATATCAGAAGTATTTTATAACTTGTTTTTATAAAATTTATTTTATAAACCTGTTTATTATCGTATAACTTGTAAATTACGTATCTCCTTCGTTATCAATCGGTTTTTCGAGTTTCTTACCTCTTTGGAATCCTCATGGGATGTATTATTCTATAAAAATATAAAATATATACCTTTATTTTCGAACTAAAACAGAAAGTTTTGAAGTTTGTGATAAAAACATGTTTTAAACTTGATTTTGCACTTTTAAGCTTAACCACCTTGTTACAAGTCCATTACATTACTTATTATCACATGTATTACATCCTTAGGGTCTCTAGTCCATGATTATTCCATGTATTGTCCAAGAATCACAAGATCCAAATGTGTACATACTTATTTATTTATGAACTTTCATAAATATACCTTTTAGTTAACTTGTCTATATATACTTTTTATACATAATCCACACTTGTACAATACTTATATTACCATTATAACATGATATCAACATTCATATGACATATATAAAAGTTTACCAACTCATAAACAAGTGTAAAAATTCATTTTTACAAGTAAAGATGTTCTTAGATGGTGATTAACTACACAAAACTTATATATGCATAAAATCATGAAAACAAAGAGATTAAGAGTTTTAGGTAACCTTAATATGAAGTGTGGTGATGAACAATGTGATCTAAACCCTTGTTTAGAAACCAAACCCTAGCTTACAACCTTTGAAAACCCTAATTCCATGCTAAACCCTAATCTTGCTTTTCCTTTGTTTAATCCTTGTAAACCTTAAAGCAAACCTTCTAATCACCTTAGGTTATCTTAGATATCAAGTAGGAAAACTTAGAAATGTTGTAAAGGAAATTTGTATGGATGGTTTATATTGATGGTTTTGAGCCGTGGGTAAGAGAGAGGGAACAAGAGAGGTTTTGTGTTTTTTCACTAAGTAAAATGAAAGAGTATGTGTTACTTCCACTAGTTGCTACCTTATATATTTCTAAGACTAGTCAAAGACCACATATGAAGTCTTAGTCATGATGAGGGTTTTAAGGGAATAGTGGTCAAGTTCACTATTAAGGTTAGTAAGGAAAAACAAGTCTTGGTTCCTAAAACTAGAGAACATCCCATGAATTCTAGGAAGATGTTTGTTAGATATTATCTTTGGTATTTATCTCTATATATCCGGCGATACACGTGCATAAGGGATGATATTTTGTAAATTTTGAGTATTGCGTATAATTATGGGTATTTGTTGAAGCGTAGAAAAGTTTTGGTGGTTTCGGGCATGCCTAAACGTATTTTATCGCGAAACGTAAACAGTTTTTATCCTCAAAATAATTACTTAACACTTGCTTGATGTAAACATTTAATTGTTTGATGCCCGTTTACATTGCACGATAATTTTTAGCTTACGCGATTCTTCGCTATTGAAAACACCCAAATCCTAGTAAACGACCTCGGCTTACCACACCAAACTAACTACATACGAAAGGGTCATACTTGCCCGTGTGTTCTTAGCTTTATCCGGTAATTCGTGTTATAAATTTAAAACTAGTAGTCGCGAGACACATCATCTAATTTGATTTAGGACTTGGTATTTAGCTTTGTATCGAAAAAAGTGTTAGCGATGTTGTGTAAGGTTTTCTCCGCCGAGAAGGGAGGTTGTTGATCTAGTGGAATAACTCTCGAGTTGGGTACTCAGGGAGTGGAGTAGGGTGGTGATGTGTTTCAAAAGCTTTAAATTTATAAGACTGAAAATACCGAACAATTATATGGAAACACACGGGTAAAGTATAACCCTCGTTTGTAATATAGTATTGTAGGTAAGTTAGGCCATTCCACAAGAGGTTGACAATTCTAAGATAAAGTCGATAAAATCATGAAAAAGGATTATCTTATAGATTGTCACGGTTCTAAAGATAATGGTTAAATTCAGTTAAAAGAGATGTTTGGTCAAGGAACAAGAAATATAATAGATAAACTTGAATAGATGAATGATTCACGGATGTAGTTATAATCGATTTAAGAGTGTTTAGTTGCTTAAAAAGATTGTCTATTGTTCATAATGCAAAACCCTTTCGGCCTTTATTTTTAATTATGAAAATG
>BQNB010192531.1:0-11608 GCA_026074375.1 Tanacetum coccineum
CGATTCTCGATACTTTCCTATTACAACGTTAACTAATTAAAGACCGAAGCTCCATCGTAGAGTGACCGAGCTTCCTTGTTCGACTCAATAAATTGAGGCTAACAAAGTCTAAAAGTTTTCTTTTCTTTCATTTTTAAATACAGAATCCTTCATCGCTATTCGATATCCACGCGCCCGTATTTCCTGATCCTTACTTACTTTTATGATTGTCATTATTGCATTATATATAATCTTATATATATAATACTTAGTTTAAATTCGATCTCTTACGTCTATCTTTTGACATATCAATATCTATTTCTATCGATCAATTATATAAATATCGACTATCCTGATTAATTTATGATTATTTATATCATTCTCCATTATTTACCATGTGTCATGACTCTGCATACCTTTACAAATTCTCAACGAATTGTGTACTTGTGTTGCCAAAATCATGTTGCCCAGGAGATTCAAGAAGAAATCTGTTAGGAAGATAGTGGAAAAGCGTATGGCCAAAGCCATTGAAAAATACAAAAAGACTAGAGCTGACTCAAACAATACTGGTGGATCCGGATCAACAAATACTGGAGGAACTGTTGTACCAGAGATGCATGGATGTTCGTATAAGACATTTATGAATGGCAAGTGTTTGAAATTTGCAAATGTGCTAAAGATGACAAAGTAAAGTTTGCCATGTGCACGTTCGAGGGCCGTGCTCTGACCTGGTGGAACGGGAATGTTCAGACTTTGGGACTTGCTAATGCTAATCAGATCCCCTGGAGCAACGTGAAAGCTATGATGACCACTGAATACTGCCCAGCAACTGAAATCCAAAGGATGGAACAAGAGCTTTGGACTCTGACTCTGAAAGGAGATGATATTGAAGCTTACAACAATCGTTTCCACGAACTGGCCTTGATGTGTCATGAATTGGTGCCTACTGAAAAGAAGAAGATTGAAAGGTATGTTCGTGGGTTTCCTGAAAGAATCAAAGGAAACATTACTTCTTCAAATCATGCGACCTTTCATGAGGCAATCAACATGGCCCGTGAACTGGTCAAGCAATCAGTTTAGGGTAGGCCTGCAAGAATTGGGGAAAGCAATAAAATGAAATGGGAAGACAACTAGAGAAACAACAACAACAATAACCATAACTACAACAACAACCATAACTACAACAATAACCACAACCGAAACAACAATCATCACCAGCAACAAAACAGGAGACCAGAAACTGTCAGGGCATATGCTGCAGCCCTAGCTGGAGGAAAAATTTATGCTAGAAATTTACCAAAATGCAACCGGTGCAACTTACATCATCATGGACCATGTCCTCAAAAGTGCCAGAGATGTCAAAGATTAGAAAAAAAAAAATAATAATTATTATTATTATCTACACCTCTTCATCAACATTATTCCGAAAGAAATATCCGCATCTTTTTCTCTGAACCCGTACTTTCGTCAAGTGTCGCAACTTGAGCCTTGAGGACAAGGCTCATTTAACGGGGAAGGACTGTAACAATCCGTATTTTTGATCAATGAACGACGTCATTAAATTTACTAATTATTTATTTTTTTCTTTCTCGTACGCGTTTACTTATATTTTTAATAGTTAAGTTAAATCGCGTAAGCTAAAAATCAACAATTAACACAAACGGACACCAAACGAATTAAAGTTTTCATCAAGCAAGCATTATATTATTTTTCTAAAGTAATAATTAACTTCTTATGTTTTATTTTATCGGTTACGTAAAGTGTATACGTTTCGCGATAAATTACGTTTAAGTATACCCGGAACCACCAACATTAATCTACGCTTCAACAAATACCCACTTTTATACCCAATACCCAAAGTTTTATAAAACTTCATCCACATTCATCATATTGGCCGAATATTACATAAAGGAACCAAACCAAGACATACACTTTACAAGTTATACATCTACACTTAACCTTTATACGTTTAAATTTCAAGTAATACATGATATTTACATAAAATATCAAAAACATCAACTAGACATTTTCCTTTCAATATTTTCGTGTAATTGGAGTTCTAGGAGACATAGAGCACACAATTTTACTTAGCTAGGCTTTGTACAACACAAGCTCATTAATGGAACCAAGACTAGAACTTATCTTGACCAAGAATATCCCCTAAAACCCTCCTCATGCTCCCTTGACCGATTACCCCCTTGGACCCTAAGGCTTGACTTACAAATATCTTACTTGACCATCTAGATGTATATATACATGCACACTTGTGATAGAACACATACACTCTTCCATAAACAAGAAAAACTTCACAATCTTTCTCTCTTGGCTCTCTTAGACCACGACTCAAAATCATCACCATACACAACCCATATAAATTTTTCTACCACTTATACAAGCATACACACAACATATCTAAGACCTACTAAGATGGTTTGAAGGTTAGGTTAAGTATTTTCAAGTGTTGAAGCAAGAAAAGCAAGATTAGAGTTTTCATTAGAAAACTAGGGTTTCAAGAGTGCAAGCTTTGGTTTTATATCTAAACAAGGGTTTAGATACTTTGGTTCATCACACTACATCTCACTAAGGTTATCTAAAACCCTAAACACTTCATAATTATCATTTTATGTGTATATTGGTTCTATATGGCAAAATCACCATTTAGGGTTTTAAACATGTTAAATGGATAACTTACTTGTGATTATGATTTTGTACACTTTTTCATATAATATGTGATTGGTAATATCATGGAATAATGAGATTATAAGTATGTTAACATGTTGGTTTAAGTGGAAAATGTTTAAGTATAAACTAGTGATTAAAAAGTATATAAAAAAGTTATAAAAATGAGTACACTTAAGTATTATAAAAGGGTTGTGTAAATTCGAATTCAAAACAGTGGGTTTAACACTTTTATAAAATAATACACCTCATGACGATTCCAAAATGATAAGAAACTCGAAAAACCGATTTATAACGAAAAAGATACGACGATTTCAAGTTTACGTTAAATATATACTTTTATAAAACTATTTTTATAAAAATTACTATTCATGACAGAAACTTTTATATTTTTAAACTTCATAAATCAATAAAACTTTCAATTACGAGAACATGCTCGAAAGAATCCTAAAAACGGAACTATACGTATAAAATACGACGTTTTACGGGTTTACGATAACAGAACGATAAAAATAAATTAGGGTCTGGTGTGAACAGTAAAAGTTACTGTTCACCAGAAGGTCAAAAGTTCAAAAATGTAAATTTATGATAACTCGTCTTAATACGAAAGCGTGGGCATAAGAAACGTTAAAATCGGGCTTAAAAACCCGCCCCGAAAAAAAAAAAGTTTTTTTTTTATAATAAAATTGCCCCTGAAAAGTTTACTAAAACAGTAATTATAAACGTTTTTAAAACTTATTAAACACAATTTTACCAAAACAATTAGATGGTGATTGAGCTATATAGACCTATATGTGGTATTAGTTTATCAAAGTAGCTATATTACTAGGGAGTTTCATAATGAGGCCCTCGTTCGGTGGCAGTATCCGACGAGATTGGTTTTACGATTTTAAAGTGTCCTAGCTTCCTCATACGTCACACATGTCCTCTTAATTATTGATAGCCCGAAACTAAAGTATGAAGATCTATACGATCTATAAAAAAATCAAAGTGTTTAGTACACTTCTACGACCTATATTGGATTAGGTTGCAATCGGATCATAAGCGTGACGCATTTTCTATTTGAATACTTGTTATTACCATTCACTCGAGGTGAGTACATAGCCCCCTTTTTCTACTACTTGCTTTATTAAATACGGGGGAGATTACATGCTTGATTTCTTTGGACACAAGTGTTTTCAAAACTGTATGCTATTTCCTGATTACATTATTGCCTAAGTTACCGTATTGCCATTTAAGTCCCCTTTTATCATGAACCGTTAATTACCTGCTGGGTATACGCTAGTGTTATGGATAGATCTATCGGGACTGACCATCCCCTCAAGGTTTTGGTTTCTAGTTGAACCCATTGACGCATTTAACATTCGAAGAAAATTCGTAGATGTTTTGGCAGCATATGTATTAGAAAATCACCCGTAGATGTTTTTGTAACACTGTAACCGTGTTTGGGGCACAAGACCTCGATACTGGTTTTATTACAGTTTTTACTTTAATGTTCGGTGTCAAGAGCTTAGGCAATAAATACATGTTTTATGAACAATTGAAGTGTTTTTCATAGTCTTACAATTACTCGATCATTGTGGTCTACTCAATTTCCTGCTAAACTATGAATTCACTCACAATTTTGTTGACGTTTTTAGCATTTTTTTAATCTCAGTGCTGAGTTATAAGCTTGATGGGAGCCGCGACGGATATCTATTATGAGGGATTCTGATGCTTAAATTCAATGAAATCTTTTGTCTTATAAAATCTAATGTCTTTTAATAAAACTATGGGACCTAACTGAAAACATCTGATATTTTGTAATGGCATCGAATGAAACTTATTATAAACGTCCATTTAAGGTCGTTTACAATATCTGATTTATTGTACTTTGACTGTGTAGCACCCAATTGTTTACTTTCCGCCGCGACCCGATTTTTGGGGGTGTTACAGATGGTACCAGAGCCAAGGTTATAGGGAACTGGGTCATTTTCAAAACCTAGTCTATAACCACAAAGTTTAAAGGTTTTCTTTTCTTTCATTTTTAAATACAGAATCCTTCATCGCTATCCGATATCCACGCGCGCGTATTCCCTGATCCTTACTTACTTTTCCGATTGTCATTATTGCATTATATATAATCTTAGATATATAATACTTGGTTTAAATTCGATCTCTTACACGCGTCTATCTTTTGACATATCAATATCTATTATTTATGCGATCATGTATATAAATATCGACTATCCTGATTAATTTATGATATCAATGCTTAGACTTTATCCCTTTAGGAATTCTCGCTTAAATTTCTGTTGTACTTCCGCTTAAATTTCTGTTGTACTTTCGCTTCAATTTCTGTTGTACTGAATAATTTCAAGTATCTATCAAATTAACATATTATGAAAACGTCAATTCTACTTTAACTCTCTATAAGTTTTTATACAAATCACTCCCACAATTATTAGAAATATAACACAATTATACGAAAAAGAGCATCGCATCGTAAGCCTCAATATACATAGCCAGACAACATAGTAAAAATTCAGGAGGACCGATGCCCATGCTGAGATGTAGTCACCTTAAAAACTTTCTTGTCCAATAAACAATATTCTATTTTGCATACAATTTTAGTGGAGCATTCATAAAACGCGTTTACATTCTGGAAATCGAATTACAGTAACCGTAGCAACAAGCAGACCTTCACCCCCGCCTACTATATAAAAAGTCCGACAACATCAAAAAAAAAAAAAAAATGTTACAACTTGACACCGTTTAAGCTGAAGGGAACAAAATAAACCCACTAGGAGCCTGAGCCTTTTGTCCAACAAATAAATATTAAACAAACATCCAAGTTTTAAACAATTTAGAAGGGAAATGCAAACGAGTTACCAAACGAAATTATCGAAAGACATAAATAAAAGTAACAAAAAGATTTATTGCCACAACATCCATTTATTATCTTAGAAATAAGATTACATAAGAACATAAAGGAAATACAAGTTTTATTACAACCCTCCCCTAATATCTATTCCTTCCAAAAGAGATCTACGCAGCCCAATACTAAATCCTTTTCTTCGTATGGGAAGTAGCAAGATAAATCCGAGTGCTATCGCGGTCGCCATCGCCCAGAGCGAGATGAAAGGTCAACATTTTTGAAGGATTTGGATAAGAGAAAATGTAAGTGAAAGTTAAGTGTTGTCTGGCGAAATGGTGAAGAGAAAATTTATGTATAAAAAGAGGAGAAAGTAACCGTTGGGGTTACTGTTCACCGACCGTTGGGGGACTGTTCATAAAAAAAAAAAATAAAAAAAAATAATAATAATTATTATTATTATCTACACCTCTTCATCAACATTATTCCGAAAAAAATATCCGCATCTTTTTCTCTGAACTCGTACTTTCGTCAAGTCTCGCAACTTGAGCCTTGAGACAAGGCTTTATTTAACGGGAAGGACTAGAAACTATCCGTATTTTGATCAATGAACGACGTCATTAAATTTACTAATTAATTATTTTTTTTCTTTCTCGTACGCGTTTACTTATATTTTTAATAGTTAAGTTAAATCGCGTAAGCTAAAAATCAACAATTAACACAAACGGACACCAAACGAATTAAAGTTTTCATCAAGCAAGCATTATATTATTTTTCTAAAGTAATAATTAACTTCTTATGTTTTATTTTATCGGTTACGTAAAGTGTATACGTTTCGCGATAAATTAACTTAAGTAAACCCTTAACCCACCAACATTAATCTACGCTTCAACAAATACCTATTTTTATACCCAATACCTAAAGTTTTATAAAACTTCATCCACATTCATCATATTGGCCGAATATTACATAAAGGAACCAAACCAAGACATACACTTTACAAGTTATACATCTACACTTAACCTTTATACGTTTAAATTTCAAGTAATACATGATATTTACATAAAATATCAAAAACATCAACTAGACATTTTCCTTTCAATATTTCGTGTAATTGGAGTTCTAGGAGACATAGAGCACACAAATTTTACTTAGCTAAGGCTTTGTACAACACAGATTCATTAATGGAACCAAGACTAGAACTTATCTTGACCAAGAATATCCCCTAAAACCCTCCTCATGGTCCCTTGACCGATTTCCTCCTTGGACCCTAAGGTTTGACTTACAAATATCTTACTTGACCATCTAGATATATATATATATATATATGCACACTTGTGATAGAACACATACACTCTTCCATAAACAAGAAAAACTTCACAATCTTTCTCTCTTGGCTTCTCTTATACTCACGACTCAAAATCCTCACCAAACACAAACCCATATAATATTTTCTACACACTATAAACAAGAACACACAACATATCTAGAGACCTACTAAGATGGTTTGAGAGGATAAGGTTAATTATTTTCAAGTGTTGAAGCAAGAAAACAAGATTCGAGTTTTCATAAGAAAACTAGGGTTCAAGAGTGGCAAGCTTTGGTTTTATATCTAAACAAGGGTTTAGATACTTTGGTTCATCACACTACATCTCACTAAGGTTATCTAAAACCCTAAACACTTCATAATTATCATTTTATATGTATATTGGTTCTATATGGCAAAATCACCATTTAGGGTTTTAAACATGTTAACTGGTTCACTTACTGTGATTATGATTTTGAAAACTTTTTCATATATCTATGATGGTAATATCATCGGAATAATGAGATTATAAGTATGTTAACATGTTTGGTTTAAAGTGGTGAAAAATGTTTGAAGTATAAACTCAGTATTAAAAAGTATATAAAAAAAAGTTATAAAAATGAGACATTTTAAGAATTATAAAAGGGTTTGTGTAAATTCGAAATTAAAACAGTGGGTTTAACACTTTTATAAATAATACACCTCTGACTATTCCAAAATGATAAAAACTCGAGAAAACCGATTTATAAACGAAAAAGATTCGAACGAATTCAAGTTTACGTTAAATATATATTTTTATAAAAATTACTATTCAGACAGAAACTTTTATATTTAAAATTCAAAATCAATAAACTTTCAATTACGAGAACATGCTCGAAAGAATCACTAAAAACGGAGCTATAACGAATAAAATACGACGTTTACGGGTTTTACGATAAACGAGAAAGAAAAAAAATAAATTAGGGGTCTGTGTGAACAGTAAAAGTTACTGTATCACCTGAAGGTCACAAGTTCAAAAATGTAAAATTTATGATAACCCGTCTTAATACGGAGCGTGGCATAAGAAACGTTAAAATCGGCCTAAAACGCGAAAGTTTATGCTAGTTTACTAAAACAGTAATTATATAACGTTTACTTATTAAACACATTTACCAAAACAATTAGATGGTGATTGAGCTATATAGACCTATATGTGGTATTAGTTTATCAAAGTACTATATTACTAGGGAGTTTCATAATGAGGCCTCTTCGGGGTGGCGTATCGACGAGTTGTTGGATTTACGATTTTAAAGGTGTCTTGCTTCTCATACGTCACTACATGACCTCTTAATTATGATAGCCCGAACGATAGTATGATGAGCTATACGACCTATAAATAATCAAAGTGTTTAGTACTTATACGACCTATATTGGATTAGGTTGCATTCGATCATAAGCGTGACGCATTTTCTATTGTGAATACTTGTTGATTACCATTCACTCGAGGTGAGTTCATAGCCCCTTTATCTACTAACTGCTTTATTAAATACGGGAAATTACATCTTGATTTATTTGGACACAATGTGTTTTCAAAATGTATGCTATTTCCTGATTACATATTGCCTAAGTTATTGTAAGCCCATTAAGTCCTCTTTTATCATGAACCGTTAAATACCTGCTGGGTATACGCTAGTGTTATGGATAGATCTATCGGGACTGACCATCCCCGTCTAGGCTGTGGTTTTTTTCTATGTTTACCATTGACATGCATTTAACATTCGAAGAAAATTTGTAGGATCATCTGTATTGAGAAAATTCGTAGGATGTTTTTGTAACATCTGTATCCGTGTTGGGGCACAAACCTCGAGTACTGGACGTTAAGGTTCGGTGTCATGAGCTCAGGGCAATAATACAATGTGTTGGACTATTGAATGTGTTTCATAGTCTATTATTACTTAAATCTTGTGGTCCACGCTATTTTCCTGAAACCTATGAATTCACTCAACAATTTTGTTGACGTTTTAGCATGTTTTAATCTCAGGTGCTGAGGTATAAGCTTGGATGGGAGCCGTGACGGATATCTATTAGAGGGATTCTGATTTCTTAAATTCAATGAAACTTTTGTCTTATAAAATCTTAATGTCTTTTAAATAAAACTATGGGACCTAACGTGAAAACTCTGATCTTTTGTAATGACATCGAATGAAACTTATTTTTAACGTCCATTTAAGGTCGTTTTCTATATCTTGATTTTTGTACTTTGACGTAGCACCCCAATGTTACCTTTCCGCTGCGACCTGATTTTGGGGGTGTTACAGAAACCACTTGAGATTGACTCAAGTCTGAAAAGTTTGTGATGATACCTTTTCGTGAGAAATTAAATGATGACTTGAATTTAGAAGGGAAAAACATCAATTATCAGATAACATACTCTTAAAGCAGATTTTGGAAAAGTACCATTTGTTGTTCACAAGAGTTTCTATGACTTTTTGAGAGACAATTCAATTCTAAGAACTATGAAAATTTTCTTAAGACTGTATAGACATAGTCATTTCGGTCGTTCTGGTCCACCCGTCGAGAGATTAAATAGTAGAAGAAATGAACGATCTTGGAGAAAAATATTTGTTGGATTAAAGTTATGAAAAATATTTTTCAACCAGTTAGGATAAATGTACGGAAATGTACATTCTCCTTTATTTAAAATTCGAGTTCTAAGCAGAAATAATTATAAGTCATTGTTTTGAGCAAACTTTTAAAAGTTTTTTATAAGTATGCTCGAAAACAAGATGATTTCTCATCTTTTGAAGGTAAAGCGCACTCAATGGTACACTTCCCTTTTCTTTGAGAAGAACGGGTTGTAATCTGAAATAATTACAAGTCATTAGAAAAGATTAGAAATGACATGTTTTGAAAACATTTGAATCTCTTGCTCGAACTTTATTTACATACCTGTGTCATTTTTGAATGACATTTCTAGGTACATAAATATTATCGATCCCAAGAGACATGTCGAGAAGATTCTTTTTGAAAATTTTTAATTTATATTTTTGTATTTTATTTTTTGATAATTTTACGACTATTGTTACAAAACTTATATTGAATCGTGGAAATATTTTTGGATTAATAGGTTTTATCTTTTTGTATTTTGCTTTTCTAAAAATATTTACAAGTTTTGAGATGTTTGTTTTGATATTAAAGAAGATTTGTTAAGACTTTCCAACTCCTCACGAGTAGAACATCTCATACCAATTCGGTGGACCAAGTAGTTAAACCCTTATTTTGAAAGGGATTTCATAAAAGATACGCCAATTGGTAATCAGTCTTAATAAAATATAACTCAGTTTTACCCTTTTTGACATGCTCTTTCAGAAATTGCTAGCGAACCACAATGTGTTTGGTACGAAAGTGCTGGACCGGATTGCACGAGATGGCTATGACACTTTTAGAGTCACAATAAATTGGGACATTATTGTAAAAGAAGCCATAATCTATGAGTTGTGATCGCATCCATAGGATTTGAGCATAACACACTGATAAAGACACATACTCGGCCTCGGCTGTCGATAAAGTTGTGCAATCTTGCTTCTTCGACTACCAACATACTAGCATGACACCAAGGAACTGAGTTCCACCAGACATGCTCTTTCGTGTATCAAGGCAACCTGCATTGTCTGCAACTGAAAAACCGATTAGTTCAAAACTAGTATCCTTCGGATACCAAAGTCCCCTGTTGATGGTTCCTTTAAGGTACCAAAAGACCCGTTTAACCTCTTTGAGGTATGATTTAGTGGGTCTTGCCTGATATCTAGCACATATACATACATGAAAATGAATGTCTAGTCTGCTAAGTGTTATATACATAAGAGACCCGACCATGCTACGGTATTTCCGTGGGTCTACGGGTGTCCCATGCAAATCAGCATCTAGTTTTGGTGATGTAGCCAATGGAGTACCAATGGTATCACATAAGTTCATGCCATGTTTCTTAAGAGTTTCTAAAGCGTATGTTGACTGATTTATAAAGATACCACATGTGGATTGATGAATTTGTAGTCCTAGAAAGAATTTCATCTCACCCATCATCGACATTTCAATGTTGTTTTTCATTAGATTGTCAAATTTTTTCGAAAACTCTCGTTTTGTATAACTGAAAATAATGTCATCGACATATATTTGGACTAACAAAATGTCGTCGTTGTATCTTTTATGAAATAATTTTAAATCAACAATACCTTTAGTAAATTGGTTTTCAACAAGAAATCTTGAGAGTTTATCATACCATGCCTTAGGAGCCTATTTAAGTCCATAAATGGCCTTTTTCAATCTGTAGACACAATCTGGATGGTTGTAATTAACGAATCCTTTTGGCTGGCTAACGTACACTTCCTCTTTGAGTGGTCCTGTTATGAGTTAAGAAAGTTTTGGTCACTCCTTGTCTAGAGAGTCTTTCTTCTATTTATGTTTACGTACTCCTTCCGTCCTAATTTATTAGTTCACATTTGACTTTTTGAAGTCTTTATTTATGAACATTGACCATAAATATTTTTTTTGTTATATAATACTTAATGAAAATTATACCAATGAAAATAAATTTAAAACTCAATCCATTCATATAGTTTGCACCAAGTATTATATAACATAAAAAAATAAACTAAAGTCAAAGTTTAAAAAGAAAGACTTTAAAAAGTCAAAAGTGGACTAATAAATTGGGGCAGAGAGAGTAATAAAGTATGTAAAGGTATGACCCATGGATAGTCCATTGGCAACCCATGGTCGTATGTAGAAGTATAAATAAATCTCCTACACTTGGT
>BQNB010192532.1:0-11608 GCA_026074375.1 Tanacetum coccineum
CACAAACTAGAGCACCACAGTTGAATCAGACTTCTAGGAATACTAATCCTCGCGTATCTACATCTACAGGAGTAGCTCACTGTTAGCCCTAAAATATGGTGACTTATCTGGAATTACATTTATCATTTATAGTCGTGTCGGGTTAGTTTAGCTAGTAAAGCCCGAGACTATAAATACCCCCTCCATACTTCCATAGAGGGGTGAAGTTCATTTTTTGTAAAAGTGTGTGTGTGTTTTTCTCTGTTCTCTCACACACACCACACAAACACTTCCATATCTCTTTCACCTTTTCTCTCAATAATGAATAAATTCATTTTCCACTTTACTCGGCCTACGGATCATTGCTCTATAATGAATCTAAATACTTACATGGTTTAATGGTTAAATTAATGTGTTGTGTATTATTTTGTTTTTGGTGTTTAATAACGTATTTGGGAGTGTTTGGATTTGGGGATAATAACCTTAAGGGGGGTGTTTAGGTTTGCAACATGGATCGATTTAATTGAGGGAAACTAATTAACTTTAGTTAATATGGAAAACGTTAAATAAACGAACAGGTCATGCCGAGATTTTTATAAATTGCTACACTCAGTAAACTTTTACAAATCTTACTTTACTTATTATCCTAAAAAGGATGAATTAAATGCCTTAAGAATTATTAGATCGTGCAAAACCGGTAATCAAACGTAAGCTATAATTTTAGAGATTTCATTTATGTAATCCGCAACTTTAAACGTGCGTTTATTTTTATAAAGAAACTTTCTATTTAATCATTTGGGGATATTCGGGCGCGTGTCGAATTATTTAGTTTCTTTTATTTATATCATCTTTCTTATATAATACTCGGAAAGTATATAATTGGACCATTTTATTTTAATTGTCACCTTTTAGATGTAACACATGCCGTGTATTATATACGCTTCGAGTTATTCTTTTAGTTGTGTATCTTGTTATATAATTCATGGTATGAATTATATACTCGGTCATTGTTCATTATGTAATATATACGGAATATATTACACACCTTGCGTTTACTTTTTGATTTATTTATTTAACCAACCACCAAGCTATTACAACTTTAGATCTAAATCTTTTATCAACGTGTCGCGTTGATGTACTCATTCATCGGAAAACCCAAATACATTATCCTAGGCTAGGGGGTCTTAGCCGTTAAGATAAACTGCAACTTCTTGGTCGAGCCGTTTCGGTTTCCGCTTGTGTTGTGCTATATGTGCACTTCTGCCAATCGTTCTTCATCGTCGAGGTGAGTTTATAGCCCCTCTTTCACTTGTTTTACAATTACTTTACAAATCTCGGGGGAGAATACGTGCTCATTACAATTTGTTTACACATTCATTTACAATCTCTTTTACATACTTGATTGCATACTTGATTTCATAACTTGGTTACATACACGTTTACAAAATTGTTTACATACCGATTACAAACTCGGTTACTTGATTAATATCACACTCTTTCTACTTATGGATTTAAGTATTTAAAGTTGTTTATGAATACAATGGTTATTTCTTCATTGGACACAAGTGTTTTTGGTTATCATCTCCTGTTTACGTGTTGCCTAAGTAGCGATTAGACCACTCTCTTGCCCGAACTATCATGAACCGTCAATTGCTTGACTGACTGTACTGGTTAAATAAGCGTGAATGTTATAAATAGATCTATTGGGACTAATTATCCCTATCCGGGTGAGTAGCGCTCACTACCCACGGGACTCTCGATAAACGGATATATACCATGTCAATCTCATTGGGTGTCTTGGTCAGACACCGGTAGGGCAGAATACAATTGGCATATTATATGCTACATAAATTAGCTTCGGTGTCATGAGATTAGCGCAACAGTAGATACATTTTATGTGATACTGTATCTGTTATAGTAGTCATATACATTTAGGAAATATTGTGGTCCACACTACTTTGTTGAACATTACTGATTACTAAACACTTTTCATTATACTGTGGTGAAGCAATAAACACGATACTCTTTTGGTTCTACATTTACACTTACATTTTTGGCGACCATTATAAGGATTGAAATGGTCATGCATACTTTATAAATCCTTTGATTTTAACATTTACATATAAAAAAATCTATGAACTCACCAACTTTATGTTGACACTTTTAAGCATGTTTTTCTCAGGTGAATTAGATGCTTGGATTACTTGATGTGCATTGGAGTCTAAATTGACAAGATTTCATTCATGGATTTCTACTTACATACAAATGATCAAATCTCGTTGTATTGCTTTCAAGCTTTTCATTGTGATGCATTTATGGGACAAATGTTATATCAATTTCAAGAAATTCAATGAGATTACTTTTCAAATGACTCATTTAGAGGTCGTTCTATTGTATCTTGTGCTGTTGTATTATGAAGTAACACTCCTGAACATATTTTCGATGCGACACATTTTTTGGGGTGTTACAATTGAATCTTAGCTCATCGAGACTTTACTAGCTTACTGCTTAACGACTCTTTATATACTAGTAGTCCATTGTCTAGATCTTTACCCAAGGAATCAGAACGTCATTTGTTAATCCTAGGTCACCTGCTAGTCTAACTTGTTCACTAAACTAAAGGCAAATACATGTTAATATTTGTGATCCTATTTCTCTAGATATATAAATTGCAGATATGGAGAGCTATCCCGGTATCTAACTAACTCTCTATTTGTATTCCTAGATCTTGTTGAATGATAGGTCGCATACTTAAGCACATAAATGAGTATAAATTGATAAAAATAATCAACACACAATGAATAAGATGCAATCAAAATAAACATAAAACTCCAAACATTAAATTATCATAAACATGGCTAATACCTAAAGGTATTAGCCAATAGACATTGTAACTATACAAATGTCATACACGAACGATTAAGGTAAACTAAATAATAATAAACGATACCAAAAACCGAACGTGTATTTAGAGTACAGAAATTACAAGGGTTTTCTATGGATTGAATTACGTTACAAGACCTTCTTAGCTTCTCTTCTCTTCTAAAAATCGAACCTGGTGGTTAATGCCTTCTTCTCAGTCTTTGGTATATTTTTGCACACTAAAATTCATATTTAGGGTTTGGTATTTATAAGGCATGGAATTTAGTCGATACGCCGTATTAAAAGAGTTCAATACGGTGTATTGGGGTTTCTTGGCGTGGGCTCCATGATTATTATATTCTAGAATTTCCATGACTTGTACTTGAATACGGCGTATGGCTTTCTTCTGGATACGACGTATACATATTTTCTTCGTGGATGCTGAGTGAAGTATATGGTACGCATACACCGTATCTTCCTTGATGGATATGGCGTATTAGTTTTCAGAACAGTGCTTTTCATAATTTCTTCGTTTAAGCTCTAAAATGCGTGCCTTTTGATTATCTTTCACTCTTTGCTCGATAATTACTACAAATAGCAAATATAAGCAATTAAGTACCAATTTATGCATAAATAATGTAAATAGCAATTTAGCTGGTGATACATTGGTGCTATAATAGAAGTTTGCATTGTTCATCAATCTTATAGTTTATATGTTTTAAAAAAATGGCTACCCTTATGAAAAAAGCCAAGTTTTGCTACAATAAATAAAGATGCAAATGTATAAGGAAGTCGAACGCATGTACCATAAGTTTTGACCTTTAAAAGTTATTTTTCCCTAATTTTAATCATTGATTAAAGAATGATTTTAACAATTTAAGTAGTTTTGGTTATGAAAAACGTATAAAGTTTGATTTTCATTATTCTTGTTTCCAGGTTACCAACCAGCCAAGTTTTCATTCCTTATCCACCATGGTAGATAATTTAGGAAGTTTCCAAACCATGATACCGAGAAGGTAAAACTGATATGTTTGATTTTGTGGATATAGACTATTTTTTTGTTCATGAGTTGGATGCCACGGTGTTACAATTAGGGTATGATGGTATAGACAAACCTATGTACTACCATTACTTTAGATCTATGATTGACTTAGATGTGGGTTTGTTGGCCTTGGGTTTAGATAAGGATGTGCATAGCTTAACTAGCCTGATTTGTAATTTTAAAGTGATAGAAGTGTTCATAGAACATGGAATCACTAAGCTCAACTGTTATTACATGTCAAACTCCCAGATTAGAGACACCATAGAGGAATACCAGGAGGATATGCGGGTTGAAGTATTTAGTGCATCACCTAACAGAAATGAGTTGTTGATGCTTGAGTGGTATGACAATAGTACAACAACAAAGGCTAGTTCAAACACTGGGTATGTGACACCTAAATCCCTCGTGGGTTGTTTATCAATGCTTGTGATGAAACCATGATTCCATCCACTCAACTGAGTAGTGTGAATTCATGTGTCATAGAGACCAATGACCTGCCTAGAGTATGCTCTCAATTTTAGGAGCATAAGCCAAGCATTTAAAACCCAAGAAAAAACTATGGGCGATGCCATCAGGGATGTCATGAGTTGTCTTAGTTTTGATATTACTGACATCGATGACCATCTAGAGGTAGTTTCATGTGATGCTATACATTTTGCTGGTTCATGCCATGAAGGGTTAAGGCATGATGCTACATTTGGAACTGATGATTTAGATCCTCCCCCGCCTATTTAATCAGTATATTCTTAGCACCATTGTTAGTATGATGAGGGTTTTTTATACACTAGTGACCATGCCAAATTTCTAGCCAAATTGGATGAAGAGTTAGGCAATGAGAATGAATCGGATGATGTAAACCATGCTACTGTAAATGAAGACACTCATCATGGTAATACAGATAGGGTAGATGAGCACTTGATAATGATAATGCTCCTCTAGAGAATGCAGCTTCGATAGGTGAGGACATTCATAATGATTCTGATCCTGAGGATTCTGAGTATGATGTTGACTCAAGTGAAAATAAAAAAGAAAAGGATGATGTTGATGTGATGACATATAAAGAGAATGAGATACATAAAGGTGAAGTAGAAGTCTACTATTTGGTCTTAGCGAGAGTGATTATCAATTCACCAACTTAGGTTATCAAGTGAAGTCCTTGATAATGTTTTTATGGAAAAAGATGGATATGAAATGGATATTGATGACTTTGATACTTAGTCAGGTGGTGAGGGTGACTATATTGGTGGAAGGAGAAGTGCACTTAATAAGCTCAAAAAGGCTTTCATGCAAGGTGAAGGTGATGGAAGCAAATATGCTTTCTATTATGCTCAAGTTTTTTCTAGCTCAAAGGAAGTCAAAGATAGGGTGTATTTGCACTCTATTGAAACTAGAAGGGATCTAAAGTTTGTTAGAAATAATAAGTTGAGGGTTAGAGCCACGTGTTTTATTAAAACCCATGTGTATGCAAATGCATCACAAGGTTGTGAAAACTAGCTTTTTGTTAGACCTTGTGGATCCTAATACTAGAAAGAGAAAGAAAAATGTGGGTTTAAGGTTCTCGATGCTAATGTTGGTGAAGAATATAAAATGCAAAGTATAATATCTATGGGTTCTGTTATGTGCCTAAGTACTAGTATTAGTAGAAATTGGGAGGTCAGAACAAACATAGATAAACATACTTGCCTTCAATCAATGGAGATTAAGGCATGCACATACAAATTTTTAGAAAAGAAATCTTAGACCAAATCAAGGTGAATCTTGAGATCCCAATAAAGGCAGTTCAAGAACATTACCTCCAAAGCGAAAATTGAAGATACTATCTTATGAGTAAGGCTCTTAGAGTAAGGCAAAAAACAGACAGGAAATCAAAGGTGATAATTATCTTCATTTTAAACACATTAGAGGATTATTATGGTTGTTTTGTATTTAATTATCCTAGACACCATAATAAAATTAAGTTGTGGAGAAGTATTACACAAAGATTATCACTGCCCAGAACGACAGAATTTTTACGAGGAATTTATATGGTTGGGTTATTTTGACAGCACTTTTTAAGGACTAGAATAAGAAAGAGTGATATTAGGCGTTTGATGGGGGGCATTTTATGAATAGGCTATATCCAGGACAAGTGTTAACAACAGTAGGAATAGATGAAAACAATGGTATATACCATGTTGTATATGCATTGGTTGAAGCAGAGACCATGGTGTTGGTTCAGCTACAAGAGGTAAAACCAAGAAAGAACAAGCTTATGAATCCAATAAGCCATAACCAAAATAGGCCGTGGGCTTTAGGGCAAAAATAAGCCCGAAATAAGCTAGTAAACCACAAAGTAACCACCTATCTACCCGAGGCTCTTTATACCAAATGTCGAAACCAAATAATCACTTACACTTCATTACTTGGAACACGAATTAAAGAAGAAAAGAGAAGGAAGAACTAGAAAGAAGATATGAAGAAGTTTAAAGAGAGAAAGTAGAGAGAAAAATAAGAATGGTTGATTACTATGTGAAAATACAAAGAGAACCAACACCATCTCCACACTTGGAGAGGGGTATTTATACTTAAACCATGAGGCTTACACGCCTCTGGTATTTCTACGGGTCGGGCTTAAGATTACTTGGGCTTACGCCCGATACACGTAACCGATTAGCTTACATTAACGAGCCCGTTTACCCGTTCTAGCCTATTACAACATATAATTAAATAAAGACCGAGCTTCCTTGTTTGACTCAATATTTTGAGGCTAACACAAGTTCCTACAATTAACTTGGATATCATAACACAATGGTAGATTAGTGGATTGGCCGAATCTTAGAGAGAGAAAGACTAGAGAGAAAAGCTTCTAATGAGAGAAAGTAAAACTTGTATAGGCCTTGGTATGGGCTTACACGTGTGGGTTTATTACCCGGTCCAATACCGTATGTCATACGATTAACATTAAACTACGAGCTACGATAAACTGTAAAATACACGGGGTGACCGAGTCTTTTTCTTATATCTAACAATCTCCCCCTAAGGGAGGTCACCCTAGAAAATACTAACTTAAGCTCAGCAATCTTATGATTGTTCTTGTGTTCCAGCTCGTAGTCTTTGATTCTTCATTTGATATCTTGTACTTTGATGAAGTGATCTTTGATCATTAATCTTGAGCTTGTTCCTTAACTCGACTTGTGTGTGATCTTGAGCTTCTTTGAGATCATCAGCCAAATGTAATCTCTAATCATCATCTTGTGGTCTTTCGCCATCTTGTGCTTGTGACTTCTGGACCGACATGCTCATACCTTTCTTGATCTTGAAAGCTTGAATATTCTTTGTTCTTGAAGTTCTTTAACTTTAACACTTGGTCACTTCAAGAAGGACGTGTAGTATCAGAGTAGCGGAAGCTTTGAAACATTTACTTTAGCTTTCATGATGTCTTTAGATGTGTCGGTCAAGTATGAGCATGTGGTTATGAATCTGACTTGTCTCCGGCTACCAGCTGCGACTGTCAATAATACCTGCAGGTTTACGTTAGTAATAAACGAAAGAGTCTTTGTTCACTTTCGTCGAATACGGTTGTTATAACCACGGTTCCCCGTTATTCAGTACAAATACTGCCTGTGATTAGGTAGAATTCCGAAGAATCTCCTTGACAGGGTTTCGCAGCTGCACTATCCGTTCTCAATATCGGAGCGTCTCAAAGCAGACAACGCAGTATGAGTGAATCAGTGAGTTACTATCCCACCGATTGAAGAGAAAATTGATTTGAAAATCAATCGACGTGTCACTTATAAAAGTGTTTTCGCAACACATCGAGAGTTTTAAGCGTTTATCAAAATTCATCAACCGTCAATTCATAATCTGGACCGAATCGATATCCAATGTAACAAGTTGGATCTATTTAGGATCTCACAAGTCACCTACCTAGAGCTTATTTGATGTTGGCTCTAGCAGGATTTCCATCTTCACTGTGAATACTTAGTATCACTCGGATGTTCTGTCACACCCCGCCAAGGCGGAAGCACGAGGTGGAACTTCATGGATATCATTACAACACAATGGCGTCTACTATAGAGATACTAAAAGGAAAAGAAAACAATCACAGAGGACACTATGTGTCATAACAATACCCAACACAAGATAAAGGAGTCTTGCATTATTAAGTAATGTCATACACGCAAATGCATAATCCACATAAAAGTAAATCAATCCCAGACTTAAATTATCCAGCAGAACATAAGTCTAAATAAAAATAAGCAGAACTCCACAAGCCAATCCTAAGGTCTCTCTAGCCACTTCTCCTAGCATCATTAGTCTCAATCTGATTACCTGAAAATGATGCTCAAAAACGTCAACATAAAGTTGGTGAGAGTCATAGGTTTAAGACACGAATTAAAATTTATCCAACCATTACTGTGATAAAAGAAAACACTGCATGGAAATAAACGAGCTATCATACAGGCTAACATGCAAAACAACAAACAACCAATCACATTTGGGTAGGAACGTTACCCCCGATCCACAACAATCTAAGAGGGGCAGGCGTGCCCTCGACCCAAGTCATGACTCCACTTGATCACATCATAACACATCAAAAGGGGCAGGAACGTGCCCACGATCCAAGCCAACCCGGCTCCAATTGACCACATCACAATACATTTAGCACATACACATAATAGTCACGTAAAGTCCATGCATTTTAGACAACCAATTATCACAGTAATCAAATCATTCAACATTTCAAACCATTTGCATCATTTTCACCCCAATAAAATCATAAGAAAAGAGGGGCTATGAAACTCACCTGATCGCGCAGCTACAAGTAACACAAAACTCCCTTCTTAAACTAAAGCCACAATAAAGCACATGTTACCCTCGTAAGCTAAATGCCTCAATCCAATATAACAACCCAATGATGGACTTAATATCATCTATACTATATGTAAAGACGTCTCAACCATCATTTTCTATATTCATTAAATCTTTTAATTTCTTTTTACCTTTATTTTAAACACATACAACTTTTCTGCTCAAATGCAGAATTTTTACCCAACTTGCACGACCAAAAACCCATACCAAAACACATCCATAATTCCCACAAAAATTCACACATGACCCCACATGTGTATATTAATTCCCATCATAGCCCATAGCATATAATCAATGCAAAATGTATACCTTTGAAAATCAAACTTACAAACTAGTCACTTTCGGATCTGATTACACACTAAAAAGTTTCAACTTCAAAACCCAACTTAAAATTAATTTTAGCCTTAGCCCTTTTAGGGTTTCTTAATAGACATATGAAAGTTACTTTCTGTAAAAGGGCTTAATTTAAAACACTTCTTAAGTAGGGTTTTCACCTCACTTAAATTGACTCAAAATTCGTCTGAAAACACAGTTTTGACAACAAATCTTGTAACCATTATTTAACTGACTTCCCGACCTCAAAAACTATTGAGGCCTGATTTTTTGAAAAGTAGATTCAAAAACCTACAGTTTAAAAAAAAGAATCATGTCGTTTGCATTCTTCATCATGGAGAAAAACGCCAATCAATCTGACCTAAATTCTGCTCATCAATATAACATCAATCCATGCAAACCCTAACCTAAAATTGCATGGATTCCTCCCTAATTCAAATCTAATCATCATATTAACATTAATTACATAATAAATTTGTATTTTTATTAAACCTAAATCCATCATAATCAAGGTTATTGAATACAAGAAGTAGTGAGAAATTATACTTTACAACTCTTATTACTTGATCCTAACACCAATTCTAAGCCAAAACCATTGATCAAACTCTTAGTTTCTCCTGTTCATAGGATGAAGTCGACTCAAAAGAGATGTGGGGGCTGGTCTCCACGAAATTATGGAGTGGGGAGGCATTATTTTGACTTAGGTTTCCACTAAATACTCTTATTTGGTCTTCTGGTCCTTCTATAATTCCAACTTATCAAATTTGGCCTCCTAAACCCATACAAACACTAAAACCGATCGACCCCCTTATGTATTTATATATATATATATATATATATATATATATATATATATATATATATTATTATTAAATACATATTTACTTGCATTACCTTAAGTTTTTATAAAAACCTAAGCTAATTTGAGTAAACCTTTTTACATAAACGAAATAAACCGCACTTTTTAAAAATAATTTTCATTTCCAGATTCACCTGCTATTTAATGGAAAGTTTGATACAAACTTCCTTATTTATCAACCACAATCATTCCATCATTAAACCACACATATTTCACTAAACATTTTTACCATTACAACCAAGATTGAACGATGCAATACCATGACACACTCTTTCATTTCCCACTTATAAAAGTGTTTTTCTGCAACACCTCGAGAGTTTTAAGCGTTTATCAAAATTCATCAACCGTCAATTCATAATCTGGACCGAATCGATATCCAGTGTCACAAGTTTGATCCATTTAGGATCTCACAAGTCACCTACCTAGAGCTTGTTTGATGTTGGCTCTAGCAGGATTTCCATCTTCACTGTGAATACTTCAGTATCACTCGGATGTTCTGGCACTACCACAAGGATAATACGTAGGACTCTTAGGATATTTCTTGTTTTCAAAGTGTGTAAAAGACAAGTATATTGGAATGGTGTACTAATGAGATTTATAGATGATCTTTTAGCTCTAAACTCAATTGTGCATTTTGATTTTAGTGATCGAAGGCTGGAGCAGACTGCCACCTTTTCAATATTAGCTAACTCGGAGTAAGAAAGTTGATAGAAATGCATGAATCTCCATGATAAATGAAACAAGAGTCTGTTGAGAGACCTTGAGTGGCTAGGGAGGGTTGTACATTGCATCACTGGGTCCATGATAACTTTCTTCAATATCAGACAACATCTTTGTGTTTCTGATAGTTTATGTATTGACCCGGTTTTTGCCTAAGTGTATGAAGGGCTTCTTTCTTTTCACCATTTATCCTTACAATTCTTTTTCATTCTTCAACCCCTTCAGTGCTTACCAAGACTTCATGACTAGTACCTTGTTGGGTTTATTCCAGTACTAACTCCATCTCAGTCGGCACTATTCCTTTGTTCTCACTTTTACTCCTTTTTATATCATACCTAAGGACTTCTACATTAACTAGTGGATTGTCCCTGTGTAGATCCCTCGGTTCTGGCTGGATCATGGGGACGAATACCTAACCTTACCAACCTTATAACTCCGATAAATTTAATGCATTGTCAGTTTTTTGGTACTGTTCTCCTTGCCATAAAACCATTTGAAAAACTTAACCAAGGTACTTGTGATATAAATATCAAAGCTTTTTGTATCTTGATTATTTTGGCTTTTCAGAAATGCTCCCCCTCAACATGTGCATCGATATTAGAAAGTGTTTAGCACATGAGGGATGGAGTACACACATGAGTCTATAAAATCACATTTTTATCAGTTTTCATATTTTTAATCACATTTTCTTCTCTTATCAAAAATTTTAAACCCTTTGATATTTTAGATATCAATTGATTCAAATATGTTAGAAAAACTGAGAGAAAAATATGTTGATTATTCACAAGCCGATTAGGGAACATATTAATGCTCCCCCGCAATCTATGAGGGTCAGTGTGAGTGTCAAAATAATTTTGAAAGATTTTGAGTTTAAGGAAAAACTCATGAAAAATTTATACATTGACACTTAACACCTAAAGATACACTACATAATAAGAATAATGTACAAGATATATTATACA
>BQNB010192536.1:0-11608 GCA_026074375.1 Tanacetum coccineum
GAGAAATTACAAACTTGACCCATTTTGGGTGGTTTGCTAAATATAGGTTCATTTTGATATAAACTTTTGAAAATGTTTACATTTTTAATAGGTGCCATATCACACGGGTCAAATTGGTAATTTTTTGTTAGAACAAACTAGATGAGCCGGCCCAATTGTATAGATAGGCCGTACCCATTAGGTTATGATAGGTTACTTAGTCTGTAAGCTATAGTATTACTATAAATACATATACAATCCAATGTACAAAAACACAACTATAATTACAATAATATATACCCTTTGAAGGTTTATATAGTATTAGAGCCAAAACCCTAAACAACCCTCTTTTGTTCCGGCACAATTCCGGTCACTTTTTCAGCTGCCACAACAACCCCACACTTCTCATCACCTTGTCGTTGCCGCCGCCGGCTGCACTCGTAAGAAACAAAAACAAAAAAAAAACAAAAAGTACTATTCACCTAAAGTTACTGTTAGTAAAAAAGGAGGAATATTACTATGGCTATGATTTCAACTTTCACCACGGTCAATAAAACGGCTCACAACTCTCGTATGTTCACTTTTACCCTTTCACCCACAAATTATGGTTATTGGAAAACTATGATTGAACCATTCCTCATCACAAACAATTTGATGGGTTATGTGGATGGTTCAATACCGTGTCCATTAAAAACCTTATGCGTTACCAATGATGCCACTGTTCCAAAGGAAAACCCCAATTTGGGTCTCCAATGATGCCTACGTTCGTATGCTAATCATCTCTACAATCTCAGAAGCATCTTTTCGCCATGTTCAAGGTACAACTTCTCGTGATCTTTGGTTGTCCCTTGAAAAGGCTTATGCACCTCGTTCCACATCTAGAGAATACACTCTCAAAACACAACTTCTGAGAATAGAGATGCACGGTGATGAAACTCCTGATGCTTATCTTAATCGTGCTCAAGAATATGCCGATGCACTCGCCACCATTGGTGAACCTGTAAAGGATAAAGATCTCGTTATGCTTGCTGTCTCAGGTTTTCGTGAAGAATATAACGATCTTAAAACTACACTCACTGCCCGTCAAAGTCCAACTGCATTTAGCGAGCTTCATGCACTCCTTATTGATCATGATTATATGCTTGGAAAAACTCGTGCACCTGCTCCGTCCATCACTTCATCTTTTGCTGTAAACTACGCAGTGGGCTCACCAAGCATGCCAGAAGCTCGTCAAGCTCAACTTTCAGAGCCGACTGCTCAATTAAGTGCTCTTAGATTCCAAGTCTCACCCATCACACCATCTGGTCCACAAGCCTTTTATGGTGCTCGTTCAAACAACAACAACAACAACAACAACAACAGGAGTAACAATACAACAACCGTGGCAATTGCAACAACTCTCGTGGTAACAACAACCGAGGTCGTGGTAATGGTCGTCATTTTGATTGGGCATCCACCCAGAACATAATATACGGCACGTGCAATAGATGTGGTATTGGTCACATTCCATCATAGTGTCCTAATCGTGACCCTTCTACTATTCGCACTCGGCCATCCGCTAACTTTGCAAATACCCGTGCTTAATCCTCTAATGCCTCTGCAAATTGGCATTCAGACACCGGAACAAACAGTCATGTGACACCTGATTTGGCAGTAATGGACACTTCGGAGGCATATTATAGTGATGACGCACTTCATGTTGGCAATGGTAAGGGTCTTCCTATTCTTCATATTGGTTCATCTAAAGTTTACTCACCATAAAAAATGTTTTCTCTCAAAAACATTCTTCACGTACCAGAAATCTCCCATAATATCCTTTCTGTTCAAAAATTTTGTCATGATAATGATGTCTTTTTTGAATTTCACAATTCTTATTTTGTTGTGAAAGACGAGTCTACACACACCACTCTTCTCACCGGCCCCAGTAAACACGGTCTCTACACCATCACTCTTCCTCAACTTAAGTCGATCAACAAAGTATCTTTTTCGGCTGTACGAGCTTCCCTAACCATTTGGCATAGGCGGCTTGGACATCCTCATCAACGTCTTTTGCGTTCTATGCTTTCTAATTTTTCTCTTCCTGTTACAAATAAAAGTCTGTCAAGTTTTTGTAATTCTTGTTCACTGGGAAAATCTTCAAAACTACCTTTGTTTGAATCTGGATTTCGAAGTAACAATATTTCAGATTTGGTTTATTGTGATGTTTGGGGTCCCGCACCTTTGTTATCTTTTGAAGGTCATAGATATTTTATGTTGTGTATTGGTCATCATTCTCGTTACATGTGGATATATCATTTAGCTCAAAAATTAAATAATGTTCAAACCGATTGGGGTGGTGAGTTTTGCAATTTAGCTTCGTTTTTCTCTTCGCTAGGAATTATTAACTGGCGATCTTGTCCTCATACAAGTGAGCAAAACGGCTTTGTTGAATGTCCCAATCGCCACATTGTGGAGACCGATCTTACTCTTCTTGCTCAAGCATGTGTTCCTCAAAGTTTTTGGCATTATGCTTTTGATACTGCTGTTTACTTAATCAATCGCATGCCCTTTCGCACATCGACAAACAAGTCACCTTTTGAACATATATTTAAACGGTCTCCTGACTACTCTTTTCTTCGTGCCTTTGGGTGCTTATGTTTTCCCCATCTTCATCCGTATAATCGTTACAAAATGGATTTTCGTTCTACTCCGTGTGTTTTTCTTGGCTACAGCCCCTCCCATCATGGATATCGTTGTCTTGATATCTCTACCGAGCGTCTTTATATTGCTCGACATGTTTGTTTTAATGAAGCACAATTTCCCTTCGATATCCCTAAAACAACTTCCCCACCCTTTTCGAAAACATCTCCCTATTACTCCTCGGAATCACCTTATGTAATTCCTACTACTGACCATCCAAGTCCATCTTTACCACGCTCACCGATTTCATCTCCATCATTAGTTTCACATTTGAGTCCAACTTCTCAAACTTCTCCTGAGTCTTCTAATGGTCAACCATCTCCCGTATCGACTACATCGATACCACCACCACCACCACCTCCCATCACTCGGCAATGTCCTGCAATTCTTCATCAAAATCCCAAACAACGGGTTCCCTACAATCCTTCCGCAAATCATGCTACCATCCTCCCTACTACCATCACGGAACCAACCTCGTTTACCGTTGCCAACAACTCTCCGGAGTGGCGTCAAGCTATGAAAGAAGAGTATGATGCTCTCATGAAAAATGGAACGTGGACTTTAGTACCTCGTGCTTCTACTACCAATGTTGTTGATGGTAAGTGGGTATACACGTTAAAACGGGACAAGAATGGTGCTATCATTCGTTACAAAGCAAGATTTGTTGCCAAAGGTTTTCGGCAACAACCAGGTATTGATTTTTATGAGACATTTAGCCCGGTTGTCAAGTCGACAACTATTCGAGCTATTTTACCACTTGCGGTTACTAACGACTGGCCACTACGCCAGTTAGATATTTAGAATGCATTTCTTCATGGAAATCTTAAGGAACATGTTTATATGAAACAACCTCCGGGCTTTATTACAATGACCTAATCATGTATGTTTGCTTCATAAGTCTCTTTACGGCTTAAAGCAGGCCCCACGCGCTTGGTTTGAGCGCCTCTCCAAGGCTCTCTTCGATCTCGGTTTCAAAGGCTCTAAAACGGATCCATCTTTGTTTATTTATTCGCGTGGAGACACACTTTTGTACATTCTGGTATATGTAGATGACATCATTGTTACAGGTAATAACAAGGGCACTATCAACAATATAATTTGTCAACTTGGATCCGCTTTTGCATTAAAAGATCTCGGGCCACTTAACTACTTCTTGGGTATTGAAATTGTTCCGCATGTGTCCGGCATTCTTCTATCTCAAAAGAAGTATATTTTGAAGCTATTACAAAGTGTTGGTCTTTCTAACTGCAATCCCGTATCTTCTCCCATGGTTACCTCGAGCTCACTCAGTTTAGATGACAGTACAGCTTTCTCTAATCCAGTAAAATATCGACAAGTAGTGGGTTCTTTACAATATGTTACCCTATCTCGGCCTGACATAGCTTTTGCTGTTAACAAGGTATGTCAATATATGCATGCTCCGACCGAGAATCATTGGTCTGCAGTTAAACGGATTTTACGTTATCTTCATGGTAGGGTTGAACATGGTATGCTCATACGTCGTTCTTCTGGTTCTACCCTTCAAGCTTTTACTGACGTGCTATGGAAAGGTAATCCTGATACTTCTCTTGAAGCTTTCTCAGATGTTGACTGGGCTGGAGATTCAGATGATCGACGGTCCACGGGGCGATTTGCTATATATCTTGGTTCAAACCTTATATCCTGGACCGCTCGTAAACAACGTATGGTTTCACGTTCCTCTACAGAAGCTGAATACAAAGCCCTTGTTGACACCGTTGCTGAGCTTACATGGCTTCAAGCTCTTCTTCATGAGCTTGGTATCCGTTCATCTTCAACTCCTATACTATGGTGTGACAATCTTGGTGCAACATACGTTGCAGCTAACTCTATCGCTTCCCCGCGCGCGACTGACAAAACACGTGGAAATTAGACTATCACTTTGTTTAGGAAAAGGTTGCTCAAGGAGATCTTTGATTCAGACATATATCCTACAATGATCAAATGGCAGATATCTAGTACAAAGTCATTACAACTCCCTATTCTCCTTTCTAAGATCAAACCTGCAGGTTCTTGCCCTTGACAGAGCCTTGGCGGGGGGCGTGTTAGAACAAACTAGATGAGTTGGCCCAATTGTATAGATGGGCCGTACCCATTAGGTTATGATAGGTTGCTTAGTCTGTAAGCTATAGTATTAGTATAAATACATATACAATCCAATGTACAAACACAACTACAATTACAATAATATATACCCTTTGAGGTTTTATACTGTTAAACAACATGTTTCCCACGTAACAAGGTGCGAAAATACTTGTTTATTTATATTTTATTTAGCTACGAATATATCTTCTAACTTCTAGAATTAATATGTATTTGACAGTAATTCAAGCAATGGATGTTCATCAGCAGAGATCGGTCTTGACGATGTTAATGTTACATCAGAGTTTAGCGATATCCCAGACACATTTATTGACATCCCCAGGAATATATACCCTCTTGTTATCGCATTTCATAAATTTTTAATGATGTTGGATGGCACATTGGGTAATTCTTTCTTTGAAAAATTTCTAGAGGCAAGAGAAGGTTTTGATAGTAACCGTATACGTTCAAGATCTGTTGCATTGCAGACTTTCATAAGATTAAGGGAGGTTACCTTTGATAGGTTTTGTTCACTTTACTGGCCCTACTTTAATTCAAATCTAACCAAAAAACTTGATCCCTCAAGAGTGTTCACCGAGATTATATCTCATATTAAAGGAGGCAGTGAAGGGAAGTTGAGCTACGAAGGTTATTCTTTGTTGGCCAAAAGTCGTTATTCCACTTTAACAGAACAAAAAAGAGCGATTATCTACAGAGTCTTTGAAGCCTATGAAAAGATGAAAACCGAGCGCGGGGAGTTTGATTTTGGTGATTTCGTGAATGACATTCATCAAAGGCTTAGAAATGGGAACTACGAAGGGGACCAAATAGATTTTGTTTATATTGATGAGGTGCAAGATCTTAGTATGAGGCAAATTTCTCTTTTTAAATATATCTGCCAAAATGTCGAAGAAGGTTTTGTTTTTGCGGGTGACACTGCACAGACCATTGCAAGAGGAATAGATTTCAGGTTTCAAGATATACGATCTTTGTTCTATAAAGAGTTCTTAAGCACCAGACTATCTAGTAAACAAGAAAAAGGTGTTGTGTCCTAGATAAAACACATGAAACAGAATTTCAGAACGCATGCTGGTGTGCTCGATTTAGCTCAGAGTGTTATAGACATTTTATATTGTTACTTTGTGCACTCAATTGACAATTTAGAGCCTGAAACTAGCCTTATTTCTGGGGAAGCTCCTGTTTTCTTGGAGTCTTGTAATAATGAAAATTCAATCGTGACAATATTTGGTGGTAGTATAAGTGGTGGAGAAATTGTGGGGTTTGGTGCTGAACATGTTATATTGGTACGTGAGGATCGTGCAAGAACTGAAATTATCGAGTACGTTGGAAGACAAGCTCTTGTTCTTACTATACTGGAATGTAAGGGTCTTGAGTTTCAGGTCAGTTTCTTATTCTTTCTTTTACGAAGATATTATCATTTTAGTGATCTCAAATTGTCAATAATGTTTTCTAATGTTTGATTGCCCTATTTATTTTAGGACGTATTGCTTTACAACTTTTTTGGGACATCCCCTTTGAAAGACCAATGGAGAGTTATATATGGATACATGAAAAAACATAACTTGCTCGACGAAAAACTTCCACAGTCTTTCCCGCCATTTGATGAAGCAAGACATAGTCTTTTGTGTTCTGAACTGAAACAATTGTATGTGGCCATAACTCGAACAAGGCAAAGGTTATGGATTTGTGAGAACAAAGAGGAGCTCTCCAAACCAATGTCCGACTACTGGAAAATGAGGGGACTCGTTCAAATACGGAAGCTTGATGACTCAGTGGCACAGGCTATGCGGGTTGCAAGCAGTCCTCATGAGTGGCGGGAACGTGGAAAGAAGGTTAATTTTTTGCCCTATTACTGCTTTAGTTTTCTTGTGTTTTATCACTTTTTTTAATTTTATTTAACATGCTTTCATGATCTTTATATGGTTTGCAGCTTTTTTATGAAAATAATTTTGTAATGGCAACATTATGTTTTGAAAGAGCTAGAGACGGGATGTGGTTGAAGTTGGCGAAGGCTTGTGGTCTAAGGGCATTGGCTGATCAAATACGGGGAACACATCCTAAATCTTATTTTGGTTATCTTAGAGAAGCAGTTGATTTGTTCGAGTCTATTGGGAAACTGGATTCTGCTGCATCATGTTATTGTGATTTGAAGGAGTATGAAAGAGCTGGTAAGTTCTTTTTCTATTCATAAGTGCTTGTCAGCCAAAGGGGGAACGGGTCAAGTGGCTCAAGATTGTTTATAATCTCAGTAACATTAACTTAATTTAAAATAATTAATGATAAATAAACAAATAGCAAACAAGTGTTAGTGGGTTGGCACGGGCTGTTTTGACCCGTTTCTTCCCGGGCTTATTTCTTTAATGTGACCTAAAACTCACCCATCTCGCCACCTCTAATTTGCTCTATTTTATTTGTGCAGGAAAAATCTATATGCGTAAGTGTGGAAAGAATGATTTGGCAGCAGAGTGTTTCACTCTAGCAGAAGCCTACGCCAAAGGAGATTAGAATTGTCTGTCAGTTTGTAAAAGTGAGAAACTTTTTGATAAAGAATTAAAAGAACATGTTAGTTTCAAAAGTAAAGATTTAGAAGAAGTTGATCAAGAATTTTTGGAGAATTGTGCTCTTGGTTACCATAAACTTTTGTTGTTGAAAGAAGAATCGGGTCATTTTCTTGAAGATGCTGAGTTGGCGAGGTCATCAGGCGCTCTTCTAAAAGAGGCTGATCTTCTGGAGAAGGCTGGAAAATTCAAGGAGGCTGCTCTTTTGTTACTTTGGTATGTGTTTATAAGCTCGTTATGGGGAGACGGAAACATAAGTTGGCCACTGAAGCAGTTTGCTCAAAAGGAAGAACTCTAATAAAGTGAAGTTGCTTGCAAAAAGAGACTCGGGTGTTATGTATAATTTTGTCTGTAGCGAGCTTAAATTACTCTCTGATCAGCACAATAGTTTGCCTGAGCTGAAGGAAGATTGCTTGGTAGAGTGTCCCCAAGTCACTTGGTCGGGACGGGCGGGCCTCTTCAAGTGAGACTTGTTATGCTGGGATCTTTACTAGAGCAAAGAGAAAGTATGATTTTCCCGCTAGCACAATTAAAAGGTAAAACCGTTATCGTATAAAACCTACCGGTGGATGGACCCCACGAATAATACTCCCCGACGTGAGAGTAAGGAATTCATATTGTCAAGTATGTTTCAGATAGAATAGAAATAATTGTGTAGCCTTTTTTGGGATGTATTGTAGACCCTCCCCCTATTAAAAGTGTCTAGTACACGGTGTTTGTTATCATTCTATAATTCGAGGTTTACTTTAGAGTAGTTGGCCAGAGTGGGGGTCCCTTGTCGGGCAAGGGTCCGCGACAATCGTGATGCAAACGACGCCGATGTTCTGCGGACTGGATCGTCTCAAAGGGTGGATTCCCCGCGGACGGAACGCGTCTCACTAGAGGATCGCGGGGACGGATCCGCTAGGGTTCGGTGGGCGGGGGCCGAAGCCCCACCGCGATATTTGGGTCATAAACATGACCTATTATTGAAAGGTTTAAGGGGGGCCAAAAAGCCCAAGTGATAAATGGTCCCAAGCCCAGAGGCTTGTAAAAATGAAGCGGGGGTAGATAGCCAAACACATGGAAGCCCATTAGCTACTCATTAGTAACCGTCAACGACATTCACTTCTCTAATCAGCAAATATCAATAGTTTGCCTGAGCTGAAGGAAGAATGTGCGTTGTTCCGAACGATAGGAGTACTAATGGTACCCACTAGTAGCAAACTGCACAAAATCAACAATAAATCACCACCCCGCCGAAATAGTATGTCAACCAGCTAGTACGCGAGATAAAAGAACATCCATACACAGATCGCGCCATGAATTATCATGCTTAAACTCATATCATATCTTGTCCATCTAATGCGGACATGCTACTATCACACCCCATCCACTCAGATCGGTTCCTGTTCACCTTGTTGGCCAGCACTACACTGTCTCCCACTGACTTATCTCTTCCTAGCTCAACCATCTTCTCATATCACAATCCAATCCCCACTACTCCATTGATTTATTAATGCCCTTCCGGTCCCTCGACTAACCATCCCTCTACTCCCCCTCCCCCCCACAATCACAACAGCGCTCAGCCCAGACTCACACCTTCTAACCAACACATCCCCGACCCCCCCCCTCCCTTCGCTTCTACCACAACCACCAGGTCACCCAAGCTAACACACTACCTACTCTGCTTCTCGCTCACCCACATAGCCCCACCGCACTCTTCACCCTTCCCCTATCCAACACTCCCTCAAACGTACCCCCCCCCCCTTACGACAATCCTATCCACAGATAAGCTCACTCAACATACCCTACCACACTAACACTATCTAGCCTGAGCGCCATGCCTACAAACTAAAATGATATGGAGGCACCCCCATCGATGACCACTCACAACTACCCGCCACACATAGCCTCCCCCACAACAAATATGCATCACACACAAAGCACGACCATACTAGAAACTCCACAACACACTATCCTAGCATCCCCACCCTGCCAACCACTAACACCACCAATCACACTAACTCACCACCACACACAGCGACAATTTACACGATCACTCACAACCACAATCAACACTTCCCCCTCCTCCATCCTTACATTCCGACCACCCGCAACGTCACTCTATACCCCCATGGCCACAATTAGCACCCTCCAACATTAACCTATCCGCCCACTTCAACATAATACGCCCAATAACTCCACAACACTCCAATCACATCCCAATACAACCCCTCTCCCCCCTCCCCCTTCATCAAATCTACTACGTCTTAAATCCATACCATCCATTACACCCCCTATATACCCCCCCCAGCCCACAATACCTTCCCACATACTACATCTAAGCTCTTCCCGCATTACCGCCTATCGCCTCCTACTACCAACCCTACCCTACGAATCTACTCCCCCCCCAGCCGAACACACGACCCCATACACATTCCCATCCTACAGCCAGCACCACAACCCCTCCCTAATCATCATAGCACTATCCACTGAAAATACCTCTCACCCATAACAACCTCCTTTCCTCCCCCACAACCCGACTCTCTCTCCTACAATTCAGTTACCCTACCTAATGCGCAACCCACACATAAACTTCCCACTACTCACTACTCCTTCCTCACGCCCCCGCCACTGAACATCTAACCCAGCTAGACTCAACTAACGATCAAAAGAATAATCCTTTATACCCTCAAATAATGATTGGGCCAGGAACAGGCATAAAACATTACCCAATGGATTATATACAACGTTCTGGTGAAGACAAGAAATTTCAGACCGATTAACTATTTGAACTCTTGTTTTTCACAAGAATCTGTGTGGCAGCCGCCCTATTTCGGCAAACAAACGACAAGTGTATATAAGTTCTTGGAAAATGGAGGTGAACCATTTAAAGCACTCGTTGCATGATGATTTTGTGTTTATATATAATTAATTGTTAGCATGAGAATCAAATTTCTAAAGGAAACCACTGTGTACCCTATCCCTCAATAAGATGCTGAATGGATAAAGAGAAACACTTGTAACTAAGACGACTATCATAGGACGAGAATCGAATACGTTTTATATGGGCTAGGGAGATTGGTTCAGCTCAATTGGTCTTAAATGGCAGTCCCAATTTCACATCCTAGTGTAGGGAATAAAATAACTTGCAAAACTCTCAACGAGGCCACCAATAAGTCAAAGTCGTAAAGTGTTCAGGCATTATCACACAAGCACTGTCTCCCTCGTACACATTTTTGCGAGAACTCCAATTTAATCTTTTAGACTACCAGAGTCGATAATCACACAAATCGCTTATAAGAAATATGGTTGCAGTATTAATTCCTTACATACACTTAGGGATACATTAAGTTACCTATGATATAGTGTTTCCATTAACGCGGAAATCAGTCCGACGAGGACTATGTGATTCTATAGAGGGAGACTTCTCTGTAACTATTCAAAGAGAACTAAACATGAGGAGATAATTCATTCAAGACTAATTGACATCAGAGCTTTGTGAGAGCCGTATTATCAAAAAGTCGAATTTCAAGAGTTTATCAGTAGCAGTTTACAAGAATCTGTCAATAATAAGCTAAAATTGAATCTCGATGAGAAAAACATTTAGTTGAGGAATTTAGGGATCTGGGCTGCAAGATGATTCCGCTGCTCGCGCACTTCAACAAGCTTTAGACTCCTGTAGCTTTGAAGCCACCTCCAGTTTTTCCTATCACGTAACAGTTTCGGGTATCTATTGGACCATCTTCTTTTAACGAATTCTTTATCTTCACGAAAATCTTACACAACAAGATCTTCTTTTGTTGGATCGTTTACACATATTCAGTCTGCTTCAACTTTATCAGTCCGACAGTCTTCTTCTTCTTTGAATCTAAGTGTTATGATTGAAAGAATCGAGGATATTCTCTCCTGTAGTGAATTTGGTATAGGAATGATTCAATGATCAAAGATTGATGGCTCTTATTACCTGCTTTTTGTATTAAAGATGGTTATGATACTGTCCCTAATATGTCTGAAAATACCAGAATATTCTCATATTCTACTTCGGCATCTCTCAGGTCGGCAATTATGCTTATTTTCTTCCAAAGAAGTTTGTATCTTGTCTTTTAAGAAAAAGTAAGAATGAAGAATTGAACTTGAATCCAGAACTTGTTGCAGAAGCTTTTTCCAGCGTGAATGATCATTTGCTAATAGATAAATTCTTAAACCATCATGTCACGAGTCAGGTAACAAAGGTTGAAGAAACATGTGATGAAGCTTCAACGGTGTTAGAAAATCAAAGCGAATGT
>BQNB010192537.1:0-11608 GCA_026074375.1 Tanacetum coccineum
ATACCTAATGACCATTTCCCAGCAACCCAAACATCATTCCAAACACTCTCTTTGATTTTCGTCAAGGACTCTTACTAAATCAATCTAGGCTCCTAAATGTGTTAGAAAAACCATGATCAAGCAATGATATACTAAACTTAAGCCCTAACCGCATATATCCCACCCACCAATTCACAGTTTCAAACAACTCTTAGAATTTAGATCGAAACCTAGGTCGAATCTAAAGATTGAAGCCATTTAAATGTGTTTTGAGTTGATTACTTTTAGCAACGCGATCTATAACCGATATAGAATATGATTTAATGTCTACCTTAGCGAATAAAACACAGGAAATCGAGGAAAGGGTGGTGGCGATTCGTTGTGGCGGTTTGCGAGAGTGAGTGTATGTTTTTATGTTTGACCGAGAAATGAAGGTTTGACCAAATTGTCAAACGGCCACCTATTTATACTAGAGGTTTGGAAAATGGTGGTTTTGGTCCCTTAGGTTTCTAACACTTTTAAGTTTTGGTTTAAAGTTTTTCTAGGGATAAGTAAGTTTAAAGAATGGCAGATTCAGTCCTTGTAGTTTAAAAAGGCTAGGAAACAATTTGCATATTGCACATAAGTCCATAATCTTTCTTCCTAATGACAAAAGTTAAAAGTAATTAACTCTCCCTCAAATTATAACCCCGTATTACTATAAAACCTTTTCCATGATGTAATTTAGAAACCTGTTTGATGCAATAAACTTGAAATCACTCTCCCCCTCAAACAATGACTCATTTTCTATTGAAAGAGCTGTAGTCATTGTCTGAGTTAAAAAGTTTATTTTGAAAAACCTGAATTGATGAATTTCCAACAACACGTTACCACCGTGATTAACACAAATAATTTTTAAAGAATAAATTAAGAAGAAAATTATTTGGTTATAAAAAGGAAGACTTCTCTTTCGAAAGTAGAACAATGCACTGAAACGTACATTGATCCTTGGTTTTATGGATATTAAGTAATCCGTGCCCAGGAAAAAGTAATTACCCGTTGTTAGGAACATTTGTCTTTTTGGCGACATGCTTTCCTCAAATTGAAAAGCGGGTTGTAGTCGGAAATAACTGCAAGCCATTAAGACGTGTTTTAAAACAGTTTGAACTTCCACTCGAACTTCATTTAAAGACTCGTGTCATTATTGAATGACATTTCTAGGTCCGTAAATATTATCAATTTACAGAAGACATGTCTTGAAAAATATTTTTGGTATTTTCTATTTTTCTAATTTTTATGGTTTTTGTAGGTTTTATATATTTGTATTTTGTTTTTGTGTTTAATTATATACAAATACATAGGATATATGAAGACCATCCTTTAATCCTCTTCTCTCTCCTGAAGACGTTTAAGGGTTTTCGGAGTGATACTCTTCATACCAAGTCGAGGGAGTAGAAATTCAAACCGCTCTCTAGGTAATGCCTTGGAGAATATGTCCGCAAGTTGATAATCCGTCGTCACGAAGTACAATTCAACCACACCTTTCTCAACCTGCTCGCGAATGAAATGGTGACGTATGTCAATGTGATTGGACAGTGAGTGTTGGACATTGTTGCAGCAGAGAGCAATGGCACTGCGGTTATCAGAATACAGGGGAATCTTATTGAATGCAAAACCATAGTCTGTAAGCTGTGACCTCATCCAAAGTATCTGAGCACAGCATCCAGACATGGCAATGTATTCAGCCTCTGTGGTTGAGATCGCAGTACACTTCTATTTCTTTGATGACCAGCTGACTAATTTCTCTCTAAGGAACTGTGACAACCTGCATGATCCGCATCTACATAGGCCGTTAGTGCCATAGCGGTGTCTTTCAAATACCAAAGTCCCCAATTGATGGTTCCTCTGAGATACCGAAAGACCCGTTTAAGTGCTTTAAGGTGCTTTTTGGTAGGCGATGCCTGATACCTAGCACACATGCATACAACAAATACAAGGTCGGGTCTACTGGCAGTGAGGTACATTAGGGAGCCGACCATACTACAAAATCGAGTCTGGTCAACTGGAATCCCTAAGGGGTCCTCATCCAGTTTAAGTCGATCCACCATGGGTGTATCAACAGGGTCACACGAATCCATCCTAAATTTCTTTATGATTTCTAGAGCAAATTTTGATTGATTAATAAAAATGCCTCCGGGATTTTGAGAAACTTGTAATCCTAGTAAAAAGACATTTGTCCCATCATTGACATTTGGAATTTAGAACTCATCTCATTGGAAAATGTGTCACATGCTTTAGGGTCGGTCGAGGCAAATATGATATCATCTACATATATTTGAACAAGAAGAATATGTTTGCCTGTTTTTCGAGTGAATAATGTTGGGTCAACTTCATTTTTGGAAAACTTGTTGTCTAGAAGAAACCGTGACAAAGTGTCATACCACGCCCGAGGAGCTTGCTTTAAACCATATAGAGCATTCTTTAAACGATAAACATGTGTCGGATGATCTGGATCAACAAAACCCTCTGGTTGACAAACATAGACTTCATCCTTTAACGCGATGAAGATTCTTATAGCCTCGATACGTGCAACCGGTTCAAAGGATTCCTTGAAGTCAATACCCTCCTCTTGACGATATCCCTTGGCCACCAACCGAGCCTTGTTTTTTAGAACATCACGTACTCATCAAGCTTAACTTTGTAAATCCACTTGAGAGCAATAATCATGACACAGTCTGGTCGTGGTACTAATTCCCATACTTGAAGTCGATCAAATTCATAAATCTCATCTTGCATGGCTTGAAACCAGCAATCTTCAGTTATGGCAGATTTGAAGTTCTTTGGTTCGACTTTGGACAGTACAGAGTTATACAAGCACCACAAGGCATCGGTTACAAGTTGTTTTCTAGTGGATACCGGGCGAGAGGGATTTCCAATGACATTATCAAGCGGGTGATCCTTGCTCTACTTCCCGAGATAATGATGTGGTTGAGAGACATGAGTTGATTCTGCTGAACAAACATCCCCAAATGATGATGCTTCAGAACTAGGTTCTGTAGCAAACACATTGATGAAGGGATTGTTGTCAACATGAGCAAAAGGATTATCTTCAATGATAGTAGATCCAGCAGCAACACCTTTATGTGAACTTGGAGATTGTAATGCCGAAGATGATGGTGAATGACTTGGAGAAGGTGCATCTTGATCAATGGTAGTAGAAGAAGAAGGTGTACCAGCTGAATTGACTGGACCTGGAACTGCTGGAACAGGAGAAACTGGTCTTTCAACACGTGGAGGTTCTAGGTATTCATCGAACGTTGGTTGGAATAAGATCTCCAGCTCTTTATTCGTTAGGGGTACATAAGGTGCTGCAGGGACCGGATTGGGTACAAGCCCTGAAATTATCTGTCCAGGAGTCAAAAACATAGGTGCGGGTCTTGTACTGAGTTGCACAGGAGCCAATAGCTCAGACAGCTCATCGAATTGAACGTGAATAGTTTCCATGATTTTTCGGGTTCTTTTGTTGTAGATTCTATAACCCTTCCTGCTTGGTGCATAACCAACAAAAATTCCAATATCAGCTATTGGTTATAATTTTCCAAGATCCTCGCTGTCATTTGTAGGGTAACAAAGAGCACCAACGACTCGGAAAAAGGTAAGATCAGGCTTCTTATCATGCACCAGCTCATATGGGTTTTTTTTATGACAAGTGTGAATGAGGGATCGGTTTTGGGTGTAACAAGCCGTAGCAATAGCTTCTGCCCATAGAAACATTGGGGACTTGGAAAATATCAGCATTGACCTAGCAGCCTCAACAAGAGTACGGTTTTGTCTTTCGACAATGTCGTTTTACTGTGGAGTCCTCATAACTATTTTTTGGTGAAAAATGCCAACACTTTCATAATATTTAGTCAAATCTTTATTGACAAATTCTGTGTCATTATCGGTACGGATGTATCTAACAGTTTTGTTGAGATCAACTTGTATTTGCTTTAGAAATTTGATGACGAACTCTAGGGTTTCATCTTTCGATCTCAAAAACTTAACCCAAGTAAACCTCGAATAGTCATCTACGATGACTAAGATGTATTTCTTCCCATTAATTGTTTGCACTCGCATTAGTCCACAAAAATCCATATGAAGGGTATTAAGAACTTCCAAGTTGGTGTTTTCAGCTTTGGGTGTGTGGGTATGCTTTTTGCTTTTTTCTAGTTGACATGCTGAGCAAAGATGATCTTTCTCAAACTTCAATCTTGGTAACCTCTTACTAAATCCTTTCTGGCAAGGTCATTGATGGTACAGAAGTTCAAGTAGATTAAACGTCGATGCCATAACCATGATTTGTTCTTGGAGGCTTTGGACAACAAGCAGATCAGGGAGTACTTCATCATGTCTTCAACCGAGATAGTGTACAAATTAGAACCACGAGAACCTTTGATTAATTCCAACAGCCACAGTATTCGCGAACCATAACATGAGTGCTTCCCTGAATGCAACCTCGATATTAAGTCATCAAAATTGCCGACAAAAAATAGATTATGTCCCAGTCCTTCCACATAGTATACCCTGGAGATCACACTGTCACCAATCACGTAATCTCCATAACCTATGATAGCGCCAAAGTGGTCATTCCCAAATCTAATTGTCTCGATGAACTTGTTCACGAAATTCCTAAGCCGTAAGTGATCCCACGTCATATGTTTGGAGCAGCCTGAGTCCAAATACCAAAGGATGATCTGTACGACCTGTATTTAAAAACAGACAAAGATGGAGAGTTTGGAAAGTTAGATCCCTAATTTTTGTTGGGTTCCTGTTGGTTAGCATAAGCAATGTCCTGATTCTCAAGTGAAGTAGGAAGACGAACGAGAACTTCCTGGTACTGTTGGTTTCTACGTTGGTATCTAGTTAGTGGTTTCCTGAGTATTTATTGACTAGTTTCTTAGCTATCACGACTTTACTAGTACAGGAACGTTTTCAGTTTTGCCGAAACAGAACGACTTTGGGTTTAGTGACCTAGTTAAAGGGCAACTGTTCTCCCTAAAGTGGGAATATTCTTCCCGTGGCTCGTCCATTAATAACCAACACTGGTAAGCACTTTTCCTGTTTCTTTCCACACTTGCTTAACTTGCTTAGGTATCCAAACATGCTTAACTTTACGCACAACATTTTTAACAGAGGGGGATGCATTCATAGAGTGCAAATAATTAACCACACACACATCATGATTTGCGGAAATTAAGCATTTGTTACATGTTTGGCAAACATAATGAGAATTCGGATTAATTACAGTACGCTTAGAGCTAATACTAGAATCAACACAATTCGTGTTTTTCAAACTAGACTTATTGGTCCTAGGGTGTTCTTCTACTTGCTTCTTGTTGACACTCTTAGCCGGCAAGATCCTATTTTTCTTAGTATCTGCGTGCGCGAGACAGGCTGTTGAATTCCGCTAGCATCAGTGCAACTGTTTACTCCTATATAAGGAGGCACAGAGACATTAGTCTTCTGAATGTACAGTTGCTCTATACGTTTGTGTGTATTACTATTAGACGTTTCACATTGGTCCATAAAAGTAACTTGCTTTTTCCTAGTTAAAGGGGTAACAACATGGTTTTTATCTCGTTGATTAAAGTCTTTCGGACAAGTGCCAATCATATATTCTAACAGTTCCTGAGAGTGTTTAGTGTAAAGGCAAGCAAATGCAAGTGAGCTATCTAATGGTCTGTCAACCTTAGATTCCTCTACGATCTCGCGAAGGGTTACCACACTTTCCTTAAGGTGTTTGAGATAATCTAGATGCACTTCCCTATTGTTCCTATTGTGAGGGGGAATTAGTTCAACATCTATCACATACCTACTAGTGACAAGAACTCTTGGTTTTACAGAATCCATAGTGATGCATTTTAGATTTTCATGTATTTGGGCTTTCAGATTCTCATTTTCAGTTAACAAGGCAGTTGTTTGTTCGATATGTTTAGCACGCGTGATCTTAATAGAATCATATAATTCCTTGTAATGCTGCTTAATTTTTGCATTCTCAGTCCTAAAAAGCTCATTTTGTTCTTGGAGAACTGTGACTTTGTCAGTTAATTGAGTGATCTGAAAATCTAAGGCCCTGAAATCAAGAGTACGGTCGGTTTCACTACGGGTTTCCTTTAATTGAGCGATTTGCATTCTTAATTTTTTGATGGCGTTGTCCTTTCCTTGAATTGAAGCTTTCATTTTTTCGATTACAAAGACTGAGTCAAAATCAGGAACATGTCTAGCGGGTGGAGATGTGTTATTTCTAAAACGTTCTTTAAGGTTTTGATACTTTAATTGTAAATTTAAGTGATTGACCTCAAGATTGGAAAAATGTTTGACTAATTCAGTATAATCATCTTTTTTAACCTTATCACACAATTTAGAAAGCCCTGCTTTACAAGTTCTCTAGACAACAGAGCATGAACAACAGTAGAGGGCATCATGATCAAATCATTTCAGAATCTAATACAGTAAGCCAAGTAATTTGTTGCAATATAAAACACATCTTTGGACAAACAATCGGTAATTAAATTGTCATTTGAAATGAGGAGATTTTTTTGCTCAATACTTCATCATACTTTTCTATCACACACATTAAGTCAACCTCACCAGCTTCTAATTCTTTAATAAATTCTTTCATTCTTTGACCTGACCTTAGTGAGTGCCTTTGAAATACCCTCAAAATATTCTTTAAGTGTTTTTGGAAAAATGGAATAACCCGTGAGAATACATTTCTTGTTTGTTCAAAACCCCTTACCCCTTCAGTGAGCCACGTTGGTGTAAATTCTCTTTTACAGGTTTTTTCAAAGTCCGAAAAAAGTTATATTAGTGCAAAAATGTTAATTTTTACTTGAATCTTTGTTGGAAGCACCCTAGGGACAAGCGTTGTGGGTGTATTTAGAGGATACACCGTCAATGCTTTTATTGGTCTTGAAGTCGTGGTATGCCCTTTGAGAGCTTCTGCTTTTATTTTGATGAGATCGTTGGACCAAAATATCTTCTCAGGGGTCAATTGTGTCTGTGGTGTGAAAGTCGCTAAATAATGTCCTTGGTGATTAATCATGTGGTGCAATCTTAACCTTCTTTTTTACACACTTTGGGTCTTTCATTTTTTCATTCATTTTCTTCCTAGTGATTTCAGCTATCTCTAGGGTATCCTCTAAGTTGTGTACTATGGCCGGGACAAGATTGGTTTTGATACTTTCATGACCATTATATAGAGCAGGCTGAACTTGCTTTGTACTGGTAAGACATAAAGGGTTCTTGTAGCCAATAGCTTCCTTTCTCTGTTCATCATAATAGGGCTTTGGTTTACACAGCACGTGAACTGTTTGAAGAGACTGGTCTTGTTTGTATAATTTATCCTCGACCTTTTCTTTTAAAGCTTTCATGTCCAAAAATTCTTCAAGGAATTTATTTTCTTTTTGATTAAAATCTTTTTTCAAAGATGTAACTTCTTCTACCATTGACTTCTTATGGTTAATGGTAGAGGTAAGTTGCAGTTTTAAAGAATGAAGTTCCTTTTTTAAATTTTCTTCCATAATATTACGGTCAATGATAACTATTCTTAATTGTTATCAATCTTTTATTCTCTTTCTGTTAATTCAAACTTGGTCTGTCTTTTATACAGTTCAACTTGTTCCTTATATATTGCAAGTTCAGTAGTCAATAATTTATCAACTACATTGTTCTGTGTTGTTATAAAGACATATTAGGCAGGCGGTTCATATATATCATTTAATATCATCTTGTATGCATCATTTGGTACAGAAGATACATGATGCGTGTTTTCCCAGCTTTAAATTTATAATAACTAGAAATACCGATTTTTACTAAAAACACAACACTCAGAAAGTATACCCGTTCGTGTATAGTATAGCTTTAGGTAAGTCCAGGTCATTCCATGGGAATTGAAGTTTTCACAGTTTGTAATTAAGGTGCTAAGGTTAATAAGATTATCACAGATCAAATTAAACAAATATTGCATATACCGGATATTATAACGAAAGCAATTAAAAGATGATTCAATCAAATGATTAAGGTATGTTTGTTTAGGCAATGATCACTTAGATAATGATGTATTTGGAATAATGTTTAAAATAGAGTTATCACAAGTTATAAATCCTTTCGGCCTTTAAATAATCAACTAGTTATTATATTACGATTAATAAACAACCAAACCATTTGCCGTTTATAAGTTATTATAACCAATATATTAGAAGATTGATAGAACACATGATGAAAAAACCCTTGCGGCCTATGATACCTTATTAATAGCTTTTTACCAAATTCACTAAAACAGCATACTCCAAACGCCACCAAATCAAAGATCACATTATACCCAAAAAAACATAAGATTACTACTCCATAATCAAAGAGATGAAGATCATAACAATCATATAAATTCCAGAAAACTTCATATTTAAAGAGTTGTAGAAAATTATAATAAACCAACGTAACAAGATCACAGAAGGCGATTACAAGTTCTCCGTAAACGAAAACTATTCTAAAAACCCAAGCATAGATTCTAATCGATTCGAACCCTTAAGGTGTTGTCACCACCCTTGAAATTCGTGGTGGAATTATGAGAGAGTTATTGTGGAAGTATGTGTGCGGATATGTAAGTGTGTGTAAAATGGGGTGGATAACGCCTCTATTTATAGGCTGAAATTGGGTCAAAAATGTGGCGCGCTTTATAAAAAGTGTGGCGTACTTAGGGAGTTAATGCACTCAGCATTTATTGGGACTTAACCGTTTCTTTGGGAAGTTTGAATGAAAGTGCGGCGCACAAGAAATATTGTGTGACGTACTTGGTGATGGTGGAAAGTGCGGCGCACAAGAAATATTGTGCGGTGGTTTTGGGGAAACTCTCGATCAGAAAAGTTGCGTGCGCAAAAGAAAAGTGCGTTCGTACTTTGGCAATTTCCTCCCTTGGATCTGTTTCCCTTGAGATTTTGTATGTGATGATATGATAAGAGATGATTTCGTCCCAAGCATCATAGGGAGGTATTTATAGGCTAGAAATTACTTGGGGACCAAGTTGGGAATGTATGTGGATGGATTATGGGCCAGATATTCGCGTAATTCTAATTGCATTTTCCTTATAGTATAATGTAGCTATTTGTTAAAACCCGACTGATTTAGTAAATATTTCAGCTTGTGACGCGGTTTTCTAAGTTCTAGAAATTTAATTCTCTTTCCCGGGCCGCTTGAATCAACTCAATCCGATTCGTATGACCGAGTTATGACTTGACCAAAACAGTGAACAGTGGTCTTAAGCCTGAGTTTTGGGTTATTTCCTTCGTTTAAACTTCATTCTTCGGGTAGTCTTCCGTATTCTATTGCCACGTACATGTAACTAGAACAAATAATAAGCAAATAATTACTACCGAAAAAGTTCATCGAGAAATTGATCAAATAAATCCAAATAATGCCGGCCGGAAAATATGTATATATTTAGGCGTTAAATCAAAATCCCTGCCACACATTAGCTATTGCTTGCCCTCAAGCAATTAAAGCGAAAAAACTAGATCATTTATCTTGACATGGAGAAAATTCTTTTAGCATTAACTAGTGGTTTACCACATTTTATAATTTTTGCAGGCATAGACATATAACAGAGCACACTGCACATAGGAAAGTTTTATTTTTTTAAATTTCACCCACGATCACTTAGATATTTTTTATATTTGTGAAGTCACTCAATTGCACAGACATAATCTAGGTCGCTACCATATGCTTGTACTAGACACATAAACATGCCCGTTGCGGCGTGAGCACCTAGACATAAATCTCAAAGAGGCAAAATATGATAACGATGAGGGTGAATAGCATATACTTAATTCCATGTGCCAGAACTTTGCCTTATACTTTGAACTTTTATTATTTTTTTCTTTTCCCTTTTATTATTTTTTTTCTTTTTTTTCATAACAGATACTGAGATAACTAAGGCTGGCACAAAGCTTCTTCTTCATTGAGCACATTTTTCTTGCTCTTTGGATACATTAAAGGATCTCCAAACACTAATACTAGGCCTCGGCTAGATACAATGAATTGCATAGGGATTTATTTCACCTCTTATCATACGACTTTGTCTATAAATTAACCTCACTGCGGTCTAGTAAATGATGATCAAGCACAAGTTCTGGAGCTACTAAATTACCGGCCCACTCATATAACTTTATAAACCAGAAATCAATGTTCAGAAAAGGCGACAAATGACGTATAACTACAACAGCCGTAATCGACGGGAATAGACACATATGACTGCATTCAACCCTAACTCGAACAAGCTAAAGGCAAAAATTATCTTGGGTATCAAAGATGGGTTTACCCGGGACAATCTCCTTTAGATCTAGAGGCGAATCTAACAATTTAAAATAGGTTGATTTTGTGTAGTTAAAATGTCAATCCGGTTGGATTTGCCTTACTAAGCGTATGCATTTTTTTTGTTTTTGGAAAAGCAATATATAAATTTTTAAATTTTTTAAATCTTCCAGAAAATATCAGTTGAAAGTTTGAAAATTTCTGCAGGGCAAACATGGAGGGACATGATTAATTTTTCCTATTTGCTACCCCTCCACACTTAAGTTGAACATTGCCCTCAATGTGAGAACTGATAAATATAGAAAATAGGGAAAATTAAGGGAAAACGGTACTTCCCGGGGCATAGAGAGATATAGCTACGTTGGAGCTGTCCTTGAGTGATTCCATTACTTTTTTTTGTGAGGAGCGAGAGCTCCTCCACACTTAAGTAGAGCATTATGCGTAAAATTGAAACTTCCCGGGGCTCATAAGTGCTTGGCTAAATTATGAAGGATATGGCGCGAAACGAAGCGCCAAGCATGTGTATTCTACCACATGTAATATAATACTCCAATTATATAAGTCTCCAAGTGTAAAATGCCTACCACCAATCCAAGCTCCACCTGTTTTATTTAATCTGCAAAATAGACACAACTACAAGAAAAACATTAAATACAAAAGCGCACTTTCGTAGGCACCACGGCTGCATTTAGCGCATGCAACAAGCCTTTAAACCCCTCGGTGTCCCGAGTGGACGAGTTATAGTCTCGTGAGGGTTTCCAGCAAACATACCCACAAAGTTCGATAAATTTCTTTTTGGAAGCAGAAATCGAGATACGCGACATACCGGCCGAATGTGTGACATACATTAAAACTGCAAAGTTTTTTTTTGTTATATATATATTTTAGTTTTTTATAGGTTTATTATTATTTACTATTACTACTACTACTATTCTTATACTTAACTTGATTTAAGATTCCTTAATGATACGGTTCAAGTGGGAATGATCCACCCTTAAAGCTTGAGGGAACGGGATTTAAGATTACTTAATTATTAACATAACCTTAATTTTCTACAAAAACCTAAGCTTATTTGCGCATACCTTTTTGCGTAAACGCAATTTACTAGACTTTTAAAAATAATTAACTTTTCATTTTTATTAAACCTAACATTCCAAAAATAGAAATTTCATTTCTTTCATATCCTTACCTCTAAAACTTAATCTCATCCTAATATTACTAACACATAAATACATATATGTATAATTACTTACACAATTAACGCGAAATTGCTTCAATCACCAAAATCACCAAAATCCTT
>BQNB010192538.1:1273-11608 GCA_026074375.1 Tanacetum coccineum
CGATCAAAAATAATCGTCGCTCGTTCGATCAAAACTAATCGTCGCTCGTTCGATCAAAAATAATCGTCGCTCGTTCGATCCTTGCAAGAAGTTGCTCGTTCGATGGACTCGTTCGATCGTCTCGTTCGATGATCCCGTTTTCCACTCGTTCGATTGATCCGTTTTCCACTAAAAGCACATTTCGTCCTTGCGTTTTTTTTTTTTTTTTTAAATGAAAAGTTAGTATTAAAATGTTCCAAAATCTAAGGGCTAAAAGAAAATGTTGTTATTAGCTAAGGGTTAAAAAGGTGAAACTATAGAAAATAAAGGGTTAAAAATGAAAATTTCAAAATTTTAAACAATATTAAAAAACTTATGCACGTGCTCTTTTTTTTTTCTTTTCTTACTTCTTCTTCTTCGTTTTGAAAATTGTAGAAAAAAAAACGACTATTGATTTGATCTTATGAACCGGTACGGTTATCGTCGGTGAAAGTCGAATATACCACGTTGATCGAAAAGATGTCACGATCACGATGGTATAAGTCTTAAGTCCCGTAGATTAACGACACTCGTTCGGTCCTTTTTGTTTTTCTACTCGTTCGGTTCTTTTAAAATGACACTCGATCGGCTCTTAAGAAATACACTCGTTCGGCTCTTTGAGAAATACTCTCGTTCGGTCCTTTTAAAATGACACTCGTTCGGCTCTTAAGAAATACACTCGTTCGGCTCTTAAGAAATACACTCGTTCGGTCCTTTTTGTAATTATACTCGTTCGGCTCTTATAAAATGTCACTCGTTCGGCTCATTCAAATTTACACTCGTTCGGCTCACACTCGATGAGAACTCGTTCGGCTCGTTTATAATTATACTCGTTCGGTTGACAACGGTTGAGAGCTCGATCGGTGGATGTTGGTTTGATGCTCGTTCGGTTCGCACTAGGTTGAACTCGTTCGGTTGTTGCTTTCGACAAGATTTTGAAGAAGAAAGAAAAAAGAAAAAAATATATATGCAAACACTGAGAAACAAAATAGTTAGACTTTTGAAACAACAAGACGCACACTTTTTTTCTTTTTTTTCTTACAAAATAACCACTCGTGTCTGATAGTAAACTCAACAGCAACCTTACCAACACAAAAGAATTTTCAAGGCCCAAATAAATGTTTCATCACAAACACTTTTGAAGCCCAATAGAAAATTAGACACGACAAGTTGTTAAGAATTTTGGTTTATAAAAATAAGTACTTTTATCACCATACGCAAAAGATAAAATTAAAAAGTGTAGAAAAATAAGCCGAGCCAAGTAAGCTTCTCCAACAAGCTCGAATAAGCTCACTACAAATTACCACAACAACGAAAACACTAAAGATCCCAAGGTGAAACCATGGCTCTTGATACCAATTGAAGAATTACTATTTCACACAAAAGATGAACTAGAGAGAGAAAGTAAAAATGGAAAAATATGGGATGGTTGATTGAACTATGTGGGAAAATACAAAGAGAACCAACACCCTCTCCATGTGTGGAGAGGGTATTTATACTTACATAAGGTGGACATGGGCCTTGGTTACATGGGCTTTCCATGGACCTTGGACTAGTTACCTATGTAAGTTTCCAAATATTACTTGACGAGCTATCTACCGATATCTATGAAGTGACCGAGACTTTTCTAGGAATTTCGTATTCCTAACAGTGGCTAAAAAGAAAACCTAACTAAACCTACTAAAATCATCTGTGACAACTAGGCAGTACATCTTTTTCATTAAACTCTGAACTTCTTTCGACTCATAATTTGTTATATGGATTTCTTTTTGAATGTATATCGACCTCCGCGAAAAACCCCCTTGAAAAAAAAAAAAAATTTAATCTAATAAAATGACCAATCAACCGCTTCCAAGAATTTACAACTTGTTAAATTCTTCGTTTCCAATGGTTTTTTCTTCGAGTCATGTATTTAATCCTTCCTTTTACGGATTCTCATGACATTCAATCCGTTCGCTCATGTTCATTGCATATATTTGATGCTTTGACTATTGTTCTTTCAAATTTTCGTTGGAAACCTCAACGAGGACCTGTGTATATCCTCATCTCTTCACAAGTAAATTGAAAACGAATAAGGCGAATTGAGCACTGGGACGGCGCTCCCATAAGGAGGTGAGGATTGTAAACCCCATAAAGGTCACTATTGAGCGGGGGCGGGTTCGAACTCTAATTATTATTTATCTAATTTTAACATTTTACTTTTTATTATAATTTTGGTCATTTTAATTAAAAATCATCGTCTAATTATTAATTAGCCATGCTTAAATTATTATCCGTCTCGAACCCTATGTCATATTAAATTTTCAGAAAAGTATTCTTAATGTAGAACTATTTTTATCTGTTCCGTCTTTTACTTTGTGGTTCACTTAACTTTCATTTTATTTTAGCGTCTATACCCGTTTGACCCTAAAACTACCCGCTTAATTTAATCCTTACACAAAAAAACACATGTTGTTTATCTTTATTTTTCTTGTCCGACAAAAAGAAAACCGCACTCCAAAATATCATATATGAAAAGTAGTTCGTGAAACAAGAGTGCATCCTCTTTAAAAGTTAAAAGGCTTTTCAAACCATAGTCATCTTCAATTCAACACAGCTGTTCATCAACTTTTCCCAACTTCCATAAAATCATAATTAAACACACTCGTGTTTCTTCAAAAACTTAAAACGCCAAACAAAACACATTCACACAATCATCTCCATAGTTCAAAAATTACCAACTATAGTACACACCAAAATGAAAAAAAAGGACATTCTTGTCTTCAAAATGAAAACCCACCTTATAGCAACGTCTCTTTTACAAAATCAAATACATCCATTTATTTATTTACTAACTCACAATCTTCGTCGTTTTTCTTATTTGTTATCGTGAGCGCACCGGTCATTAGAAAATGGAAGTGTTTATTTCATTCAAGTTTTCCAGTTGGTGTTTGGGTTGTTGTATATGTTCCATTAGTGAGCCATTAGACATTCATGTTCGAGTTGTTTCATCGGTTCGCAAACATGCATAATGGCCATGTACACGTTGAAAAAGGTAAAACCTTACTGCTGGGTTTAGTTTTTTGGTTAAGTTCAACATGGGTTACGACGGGAATAGTTGGAGTTTTGAGTTCATGTATGGGGTTAAAAAGTTTTTGGGGTCGATTTTCAAAAAAAATCTCTATGTCTCGTCTTGTACTCTTTTCGTCTTTTATCTCATCATTTGGCTCAGATGTAATATTAAATCTCCTTCACGTTTTCATATCGATCTTGTTTTATAGCTTAGTTCATCTCGTACAATGCAAAAAAAAAAAAATTGTTGTGCATCGGAGAAATATGTTAAAAAAATTATGACTTTTCTTACAAGAAAAATCGTATTTTTTTGATGGAGCCATGGCTTTCTAAAAGTTTTCTGTCGTCGCTAATCAGCTGAAGAGCCAATGTGAAAAACCAACAGAATACGTGACAGATTTTAAAGTCACTAAAAACAACAGTAGAAACGTCATCAATGATTTTTGTTCTTTTATTGGTTTCACATCATTAAGCTAGCCTAAATGCATGTGATATAGGCATGAATATCTTGACCTCAAAAGATGGAAAAGCTTTATTACTGTATTATGCATATGAATGGATCAAAATGGGTCAAACAAGAGTTGTCATATTACAAGAAAAAGGAATCTATCACTTGTTTTGTCGTCATGAATGGTAACAAACTTGGTTGTCATATTGCTTTATCCCATTTAATATTATATTTAAATATGTTTAAGAATTAACTTTTATAATATAAATTAAATGGTTTAATTGTGTTATATTTTGAGCTTAAGTGGTAATTGGGAAATACTTAAATTAGGCCCAACTATATTTTTTTTTATAAAAATCTTTTTAAAAACTAAATTATATTTATTCGTGTAACATTTATAAATCCTAAGTCGCAACTTTATTTTTAGGTTTCTCATATGACTTTTCTCAGCTTTCTGACGCGTTAATTCTCGTTATCGTTTCTCGGTCTCTTGATGGTTATATCTCGCATCTATTATCAATATTGGTTCAGGTGAGTTCAAATCCCCACCTTTTCATATAATGTTTTTCATAACTATTTTTGGGTGAGATACATGTTCGTTTTTTACTAAGTAAACTTATTGATTTCTACTACTTAAGCGTTACATGTCTGTTTGTACTAAAAGCTTTTACTTGCTTACTATGTGACTTCTAAAACATGTGTTATACATGGTTGTTTACTCATGAATTTATTAAAGCTTAATTTGCTTACTACACGATTTGAGATCATTGGTTATCTCTTTACAAGACCGTGAGTTTTTGAAAACATTACTTGTTTTAAATGGACACAAGTGTTGAAGGGTGTGCTTGACCCGACATTTTAGGGCTCGTTGAAATATTATGAGACATTTTAGGGCTCGTTGAAATATTACAAGACAGTTTAGGGCTCGTTGAAATATTACGAGACATTTTAGGGCTCGTTGAAATATTACGAGACATTTTAGGGCTCGTTGAAAATATTACGAAGACATTTTAGAGCTCGTTGAAATTATAACGTACGTTTAGGCTGATCTTAAACCGTTGTTGGTCCACTACTAAATATTACATATTACTAAAACATTCCTTTGGATTTTAGAAATAATTCTTGAATTGGTTGTGACGCTACTTTTCATACTGAATTATACTTGAACAAGTCAATACTGTTATTAACATAAACAATGAATTCTCCAACATTATTGTTTACAGTTTTTGCATGTATTTTCTCAGGTAATTATATTGCTAGCTGAGCATGGAGTCACTCGATACACGTGATATCAACAAAACATCAAGGACTCAATTTTCTTCACGTTCGATAACTATTTTTCCTTAAATATACAAAATGAGTCACGATTGAAATCTTGTAATTTTTGTTAAAAGCAAATTATTGGGACCTGAATTTACTCTGAAAATTTTAATCGAATGTGACATTTTATTAAACGTCTCTTTTGAGGTCGTTTTCTGTAACTTGTACTTTATACTATGAAGTAGCACCCCAAAGTGGTATTCCGCTGCGTTGTTGTGATTTTGGGGGTGTTACAGACAACCTCAGTAATGATTGTTAATGTTGAAAAGGAACTAAGGAGAGCAACACCAGTACCAATAGTACAAAGCCAAGACAAAGGTAAAGGCAAGATGGTGGAGCCTGAACCTACTTTAAAGAATCTAAGAAAGTTACAGATTCAGATAGATGAAGAGCTAGCTCAAAGGTTGTTTGAAGAAGAACAAGCACAATTTGAGAAAGAGCAAATGATTGCTAGGGAAAAAGCTACAAAACAAAAGGCTAAGGATGCTGCATTGATTGAACAAATGAAAGATGTTCAAGCAAGAATGGATGCAGATGAATTACGAGCTGAAAGACTTTAACAAGAAGAAAGAGAACAATTTACTATTGATGAGCAAGCTAGAATGTTGGTAGATTTGATTGCAAATAGGAAGAAGTTCTTTGCTGCACAGAGAGGTGAACAAATTAGAAACAAGCCACCAACCAGAGCTCAACTCCGGAACAAAATGGTAACTTATCTGAAACACATGGGTAATTACACTCACACTCAACTGAAGAGCAAGAGTTTTGAAGAAATTCAGAAGTTATAAGAAAAGGAGCAGAAGTGGATTAATGATTTTGTTCCTTTGGATTCTGAGATGGTTAAAGACAGTGGCAAAGAGGATGGTGATAGTCAAAAGCAAGCAGAAAGTAGTAAGAAGAAACCAAGAGCAGAACATGATGAAGAAAGTATCAAGAAGCAGAAACTAGAGGATGAGGCTGAAAGAGAGGAGCTTAGACCATGTTTGGATATAGTTCTAGGGGATGATATTGCTGTGGATTTTGAATCTTTGGCTACCAAATATCCAATAATTGACTAGAAGACACACATTCTGATAGAGAACATTGTTGGGTTTTGAGATTTGATGATTACAAAACCACATATGAAGAAAAGAAGAAAGATGAAACAATAAGGACTCAATGTTGCAATATCTTAAGTTAGCATCATACATCAAAGCTAGGTTTTCTTGTAAACCCTAAGGCTCTCTATATATAAGAGAGGGTAGGGTGAATAGTTATTATTTTATCCATCGTTTATAGTTAGATCATCTCCAATAGAGAGTCTAATAGTTAGCTAATTAGTTTGTGTAATAGTTAGCGTTATCTAGATAGCATAGTCGACTATTTAAAGCGTCGAATAGTGGTATTGGGATACCCTCAAGGATCTTTGATCTTGGGGATATATTTTATGAATAAAAACCTTGTTTCATAACATTGTTGTTCTCATTTGTTATTCCGCTGCGTGATCAATGTTATGATATCCTAGATGGGCAAAACGATCTATGAAGCCTACAATTAGGTTTCAACATGTGGTATCAGAGCAGGTTGCTCTTGATATCTAGGGTTTATACAAGGTTTGTGTGTTGTTTTTATGAAGAAAAGATGTTCGTATAAGTTTTCGGTGAAGAGGCGAATTCGGTGACACTAGGGTTTTTCTATAAACCCTAAATCGGTTATGGACATCACATCATTAGAAGGATAATTGTTTGCTTCATTTGAGATGTTGTTGGAAGTGTTCTCGATGTAACATTTCGTAACGTGGAGGCCACGCCTCGCGCTATAGCGCCGCTATAGCGCGCTACGGCGCCGCTATTTAGAACCCTGGTTTCTGTCATGTCGATGATGGCTGCGTATTCATGGTTTTTGATCTAGGGTTGGCAATGATGTGAAGAATTAAGCTGACTTATTGATATGGAGGATACGGTTTATTAAAAAAGAATATGTCGTTGAGAATAAGGGGGAAAGAATTACGTGACTGATATGAGAATCCCTGATTGTTGGGGATTGCTGTTGAACGTGGTTATGGTATGTATGGTACTGAAACGTTTATTGGTGATGCAGGCATGTCTTGTGATGGGCTTGGTTCGAAATATCAGATGGGCTAACATACTAAAAAGATGGAAAGTTAGTATTGTCATTTTTTGTTAGTACTCTTTTCTTTATTTTAGTACTGCTAGAATTACGACGTTAGTACTGCTACGGTTTAACGTTAATTCTGCTTGCTCATCATTAATACTGCTCGTTACAAAGTTAAGTCTGCCTATATATGGTTAATTCTGGTAGTGTTATATTAGTAACAAATCTGCAACAACCTTGTGACAGACTGCGTGTCACTAATTGATATGGGAGGAAGGAGCATCCCTATTAGTGACAGAGCAGCGACGGTTCAGCGACAGAACAAAGTGTCACTAACAGATTGGGAGGAAGGAGTACCCAGTTCTGCGACAGTTTAGCAACAGATTCGTGACAGATTATGTGTCGCTAACAGCATCTCAGTGACAGTTCAGTGACAGCTTTGGGACAGAAAAAGTGTTGCTATTTGGTTTGAATGTTAATTCTGCTAGCATTACTCAGTTAAGTCTGCTAGGCTTATGGTTAATTCTGCTAGCTTTGTCCGATATGGGACAACACGGACGCGTTTGGATCTCGAACAATGATGAAATAGTGGCTCGTTTTTGGGATTATTTTGAAGAAAATTGGTTATTGCCTATTTGATGTTGTAGTTGGGTTTCACAGGTGCGTGTCTTATCATATCTTAAAGTATAGTTTTGCAGGCTATGACTTTTAAAGATAACTTGTTTGTGCTTAATTGTTGGTGACGAAGACTTGATGAATCTAGCAAAGGTGTACGATCTACCTTATGATGCTTACTACGTACATTTGCTATCACTTTAAGGAGTTACGTTGTTGTGCTTAGTGTCTCATTTTATAGGATAAATGAGGATTTTGTCAAGAGATTGCGATCTACTTATATTTTGGTCTTGGTATAAGTTTGACGTCATGTGACTATTAGTTTATATAGTTTAGTACTGCTAAAGTGATATCACTGAGATAAATTAGGAATAGATATCATTAATCACTTAAACCATTTGATAAGCCCATTAAGGTTTTCTTTGTGTATAAAGACGAACTCTAAGAATATATCTAGATATCAGTTTTTTTCAAATTAGTATTCCCATATTTCCATATAATCATAGGTTAGTATACATAGCTATTTTGTAATTCAAAATAGTATTCAATATATTGAAAAGTTTAGTAAAGATCTGTCTTAACTGTTTCATTGTTTCTTTTTATATTGCAAACTAGATTCCGTATAGTTTGTGATATTCTCAATCTTAGTTTCTACTATAGTTGTCTTGGATCTATCCAATATAACTAAGCTTTAACAAGCTAAGTAAGATCTGTCAAGAAGGGATCACCAATATTAACAATAAGCTTCCCCTAAAAAATAATAATCACTGATGAAGAAAACTAAGTATAACAAACTTAATGCTGAAGTAGAATAACCCAAACTTGTATCTTATAGTCACTGTACTGTCCACGTCACATGACGTCAAACTTATACCAAGACCAAAATATAAGTAGATCGCAATCTCTTGACAAAATCCTCATTTATCCTATAAAATGAGACACTGAACACAACAACGTAACTCCTTAAAGTGATAGCAAATGTGAGCATTAAGCACCATAAGAGAAATCACACACCTTTGCTAGATTTGTAAAGTCTTCCTCACATCGTTTCTAAGCACAAATAAGTTATCTTCAAAGTGTAACACCCACTTTGAGATATGATAAGAACACGCATCCAAAAAACTCCACTTCAACTTCAAACAAGTAATAAACAACCTTCTTCATAACAAATTAATCCAATAAATCCAAAAATACAAGCCTTTTAAACGTTTAAGAACAAATAAACCATAATCCAAAAACCTTCTGTTAGCTTCCCCTTAAATGAATCATTGTGTTCAATCCGAGATCCAAACCATGTGTTTTTTCAAATATCAAACAAAGCTAGCAGTATTAAGTGTATAAGCAGCTTTAACTCTTGGCAGTACTAATCACAAACCAGCAGTACTAACCATATATTTTCAAAAACAATCATGAAGTTGCTTCTTTTTCACAAATGCAAACATACTGCTTTTACCTTGTTGATTTTAAGCATCCGATAAGATTTCATACACATTCGTTATCAGGCACAAGTAATCCTTCCTTTTGGCTCAATAGCAGCATGAAGTCATTAACCAGCAGTATTAACACAAAGTGCTTGTAATGCTAACAGTACAAACCACAAACTAAACCTGGCAGTATAAACTCAATATGTGTCAACCTAGTAGCTTTAACTTGAATCCAAATAACATTATCTATTCCTTGTCAGGATAACCAAGTAGCAGTACAAGTCTGTGTTCAAGCCCAACAACAATAACTGCTAATACCTAGCAGTTGTAATAATCTTGAAGCATCATTAAGTATAAAGCTAGCAGCATTATCGCATAACTGACAGTACTAACTAACTTAAACCTATTATCAAGCAGCATTAACCAGCTTTGGCAGTACTAAGGAATACTTGGCAACATTAATGAGTTAACAATAGCAGCATAAACACAATTAACAGCAGCAGTAACAAACCAAACAATAAACCTATTTGATCTTCCTTGATGTCGAGAGTTTTGCTATCATGAACCAATCAACAAACATTTTGTAACTTTTGTTGATGCAAACCAGAAACTCATACCTTGAATCTTGCTGTATAAAACCAAAACAGCAACCTTCTTCTTCTGGATCTTTAATTCTTTATGATACCTGCTACTACTTCTTCTATCTAGACGACACCTTTTTAGCAAAACTTTTTTTGTTACTAAGATGTCACTAATCCTTCCTTGTAGGTACGAACCAACCATAAAAATATTAGGGTTTCCAGTCGTGTTCATCATAACCTTTGTCCTTCAAGGATCAATGAACTACCATCATGAAAACTTTCTATTTTTATTTAATTAGGGTTTGCAAAAACCCTAAAACTTCTACCTTCTTCACTTCATAAACACGATACAAAATCACCTTGTAGATCCTAGATCAAGAGCCCCGTGGCTCTGATACCAATTGTGGAGTCTGATATAACTCCTTAGATCGTTTAAGATTCGAGAATGATTAGTTCTCATCTAGGATAATGATAACACAAATTGAATATTTGCACAACGAAATTAATAAGGAACGAATCAATGATATCACAAGGTTTTCTTTTATTAATCACAGCCCCAATTATATGTGATCAAATCATAGAACGGTTACTTTAACTAGTAACAGGGATTTACAATCCTTGAGGCTAAACACTAACTAACTATTAGCTAAATAACTATTAACTAACCAACTACTATGTATACACACGCACACGTTTACTAGACTCTCATTGGGAGAGCTCTATGTTTCTGGATACATTATACCAGATGCCTAATACCCTTTATATATATGGTTTATAAGAAAAC
>BQNB010192539.1:0-11608 GCA_026074375.1 Tanacetum coccineum
TGGAGTTAGTACTGACAAAGATGGACTTAGTACCGACTTTGAAAAAGTTAGTACCGACAAGCCAAAAGTTAGTACTGATGGTTCCAAAGTTAGTACTAATGAACAAGTTGAAGGTGCTGAAGAGAAAAATGAAGGTTCTGAAAAGATCTTTGAAAGTACTGAAGAGCCAAGAGAAGGTACTGAAGAAAAAGTAGACAGTACTGCTGGGCAAACAGAAAGTACTGAAGATCAAACTAAGGAAGAAGTTACTACTCAAGCTTCTCAAACATCCACTCAAACACCCACATCTATGATATTTGGTGATGATGAAACAATAGCTACACTTCTACTCAACATGAGTAAAGCCAAAGCTATTTCTAAAGAAAAAGAGAAAGGTGTAGAGTTGAAGGATGTTGAAGACATTGATCGACCTAGGCCTACAACTGCAAGATCACTTCTCACATTAAAACCTCTTCCAAAGATTGATCCCAAAGACAAAGGGAAGAAGAAGATTGAAGAGGAAGATGAAACTGAAAGTGAAGATGATGATATTCCTCAAGCTGTGAAGAAATTCAAACAGCTTGAGAGTGATGAAGAGTTGGCAAGGAAAGTTCAAGAAGAATGGGAAGCTGAAGAGGAGAGAAATAGAATTGCTGAAGAAGAAGCAACAAATGAAGCTCTCATTAAAAACTTTGATGATATCAAGGCAAGAATTGAGGCAGACAGAATTCTAGCTGAGAAGCTTCAAGAGCAAGAAAGAGAGCAGTTCACAATTGAAGAAAGAGCTAAGTTCCTTCATGATACAATTGCTGCTCAGAGGAAGTTCCTTGCTCAACAAAGGTCAGAGGCCATCAGAAACAGACCTCCAACCAAAAATTAATTAGAATCAATTAAGAAATCAATAAGAACCTACATAAAGCATTTGGGGAAACTTCAAACCATTACTGAGTTGAAGAGTATAAAGTTTTGAAGACATACAAGCAATGTATGAAAAGATAAAAAGGTCAACTGAAGATTTCATTGCTATTGGGTCTGTTGAAGATGATAGGCTAATCAAGAAAATGAAAAAGAAAGATTCCTCCAAAGAAGAAGAGATCAAGCAGGAATCTAAAGAAGAAGTCAAGCAAGAGGATAAAGAAGAAGAGAACACAAGAAAGAGAAAGCAGGGTACAAGGAAAAAGATGAAGTCAAGGAAAAGAAGATTCAAACAAGATACTTCTCAAGATGACCCATCTGACACTGAAAAAGAGAATATAGGAGTAGATTGGTGTTTGACAAAATCTCCACCAGATGAGGACAAGGAAGTAGACTATGAAGTACTTGACAAGAAGTATCCAATCATTGACTGGAAGACTGAGAATCTTGGCACTAAACCACAGTTTGATGAATCAAAAAGATTAGAAGAGATTAATTTGAATGTGGTAACTAGAAGTAATGGTCAAAAGAGATTCTTCAGTACATTGATGACAGTGCTTTCAGTGTTTGACAAGAAGACTAGATGCTGTATATAAACCTTTTGATTTACATATAATCAAGACAAGGATTCCTGAAGGTTTTTAATAAAGTTCATTGGGGAGATTTGAGTAGTTTGATCAAGAATGACCAGATTAACACGATGAGTTTTGGAACACACAACATGAATGGAATAAATCAGTTTGTGAATCAGCACAGTATCCTCGAGGGTACACACATTGATACTGATGAAGGATTAGTCGTTCACTTATGCCTAATAGAGAAGAAGTATCCTTTAAAAGAAGTAAATAGTGTGCAGATGTAAAAGCAAAAATTATAGTCTGAAAGAAGAAGTACAATGGCTTTTGGAATTGCTAAGATTAATCAAAAGATAGCGTGCAGATTTAGAAACTAAAGAATAATACTGATGGAAGATAAGAAGGGATTGAGTGTTGGCTAATGGCAAACCTCCACAAACAACAAATGGTATATCAATCACCATTCTTAAACAGGCAATAAGAAATTGGCTAGTCCCACAAGCAAACGGCTTGGAGGTAAAGCCTTCTCAAATCGTTTATGGGTTTAACAATTTACCAAAATTGTAAGGGTAATTCAACACACCTTGCTTCTTGGTGAAGAGAGATTGCTTAGTCAGAGATCAACAGTTTCTTAGGTAAAGATCTACTCAAATCTGTTGATTAGTTTCTGATAGTTTGTTAAAAACTCATATGGTTAATCAATGCACCATGTTATGACCATAGAAGCATTGGCTAGTCCAAAACACAAACGGTATTGTACGACAATACAAATCCGTTGATGGTTGACAGTTTACCCAAAAACTGTAAGGTAATTAACTCACCATATTCCTTAGAATGAAGAGTTATCTAGTCCCAGAGCAAACGGCTACTGGAAAATGGAACATCAAATCCGTTTTAATGGGCTGGAAGTTTGCGCCGAAAAACTACAAAGCCAACGTAGTTAGGATTGTAGTAAACAAGATGTGTGGAGTAGCTGAAAAAAGAATGTTGCTGAATTGCGAGAAAGAGTCAATTGATGCTTGCTAAAGAAGTATAGAGTGTACAAGATTAAAGAAATGATGAAGCATGGTTTAAACTCCTTATGTGCGTTAAAAGAAACTTAAAGGACCATCAAGTTCTTAAAGGATTGAAAAACATGAGTTAATATAGTTTAACAATCAGTTTAAGGGAGGATTGTTTTAGGATTAATGTTTCTTAACCTTAAGTACCAGACAATACAAATAGTTAGTACCCGACAGTTCATACATAGTAACCGACAATACAAAGTAGGTTAAGTACTGTTAACTGCGATAATTACGTTAGTATAAAGTTAGTTAGTAACCAGTTGAAATGAGTAATTTAAAAGATATTTTTAAGATATTTTAGAAAAAGATTTGTAAGCCTTTTAGGGTTATCCTTAGTATATAAAAGGATCACCTTTGGCATAGTTAGACGTGTGTTGAAAATATATGAACAAAGAAGTTTAGCAAATCATATATCATAGTTAGCAATCTGTAATTCTCAAGAACACTTTAATAAAGTTGTTATTCAGTTGTTCATTGTTCTTCTTAGTACTTGTGTTAAGATTCCGCATTAACACATTGTATTCAAGTCATTGTTTCTACATAGTCATTTGTATTTATACATCTTGGCTATCATCCTTTATAGGCTGCAAAGATCCATTCAGTTACAAAAGGACCTTCAGGGTCTTTTATTAGCTCTTGAGTCGGTTAGAGTTTGTTGATTTAAAGTATACATGTTGTATCAAATGATTACAATGCAAATTTGGATCGTTGTAGAGATAAAGTCTTGTAATCTTGAAGTTAACGAGCAATGACAATCTTGTCTTGTTACGAAAATCTAAGTAACACGTAAGCCTTGTTACGAAAGCTTAACTTTCCAAAATTAGAAGATACGAAACCTCTTAAACTGTGTTATGAAACCGAAAGTATGAGATACGAAATCTATGAAATAGTGTTACAAAACCTACCAATTGTGTTACGAAACCTCTAAAACAGTTTATGAAACCCCAAAACTGTGTTACGAAACCTTTTCCAATGAGATACGAAACCTTCCAATATGAAAACAATGTTACAAAACCTTTTGTGTACGAAACCAAGTCTTATGAAACCTCAACTGTAATACCAAACCCCTTTACGAAACCTTCTGATAGTAGACTGTGATACGAAACCTTCACATATGGAACTTGTGATACAAAACCTTGAAGTACGAAACCAAATCCAAGTATTTGATACGAAACCTCTTGTTTACGAAATCATAGTGATACGAAAGCTTCTACAATTTATGAAACCAAACGGTTACCGAATGCTTCCAATTTTATGAAACCACCTTTCGTAAATCCCGAATAACCTCTACTTTCGTAAAATCCAAGAAACCCCTTACGTTCGTAAATTCTTAGTTACAAAACCTAGTAAAAATCTATCAATATGATTTTTAAGCATTTTAAAGTGATAATCTCAATGTTATTTTTTTCAAATTGATAAAATCCTATGTTACGAAAGCTATCTTAAGTGTTACGAAAGCTTAACTATTTTACAAAAGCTAAAAAATCACTTACATATGACAGTTATGAAACCAAAACTACAATACAAAAGTTCAAAACTGTAATACGAAAGCTGTTTTCCTGCCTAAAAATAGTTACCAAAACCTATTTCTTGCTTACGAAAGTTATCAAATCTATATTTTTTGATCAAATTTATTCTAAAACACGTATTTTTCGTAGTCTAGATATTAAACCTTCAATTTGATGATTATGAAATCTTAAATCTAATCCTTACAAAACCTACTGTTCATCGATACGAAAGCTTGTAGATCGAGAATTCTTACGGCCAAGCTCGATTTGATTCATGAAACACACACTAGATCTCTCCCGGTGATAGATCTTAAATGTTGTATATCATGTTTGCATAGTAGTAATCATACGAAAGTGTTAGAATAGAGGAGATGGGCTAGAGAGTATTTTTTTATCATTTTCTAAATTTTCATTTCAAAGGGAAAATAGAAATAGGAGGGAGAAGTGAATTACAAAATGTAAAGACTTGTATAAATACTCCTCCTAGATGGGTATTTATAGTTATTATTATTCCTATTCTATTTTCCTAACTTTAGTCAAACCTTGGTCAACTTTACTTAACTTTGACCAAGATAGACTTTATTACATTATAATTACTAATAAAACTATAAAACTCAACAAAACTATACAAAGACCAATTCATATAATAATAAGCACTTTTCTTGAACCTAACAAAATGTATTTAGATACGGTTCAGTCGCCTGATACGTTGTATTCATTTAATGAATAAGCCCTATCGACTGAACTGGCAATAAAGTTTAAAAAGCAGAAAATTAAAAATTGGATAACATCCAGAAAGTCGATACGCCATATCCATTGAGGTTGGATACGCCGTATCGGTAGTCTGGGAAGACAAACTCGATAAAAAAGTAAAATACATTTCCGGTTGTCTCCCGGAAAGAACTTTTGTTTACATTAAAGTCTTTAAGTTAGACTTGTCTTCATCTTCTACTTGGTGCGTGTCACGGACCATCATTCGTCCTTCTCGTGGAAAATTTCTTGGTAGAGATGAGAAATGTTTTCTTCGGTTCAGACCCAAATGTCATATTCATATTCTGTAATAGCGACATATTCGTCCGCTGGCCCAAATAAATATTTAACTACCTCGAACTTCTCCGTTTTGCATGTTGGTGGCTTCACGTAGGGAACTCCAAGTAGCGTGCATCTTCTTTCTTTTGATCTTTCTTCATCTTCGTTAACATAGTAAGGAGGGTCTTTTTGAATCAAGTAGTCTTCTAAATAACCGATGTCATCATTGTTATCTCCCATAAGCTCGTGTTCATCAAACCATCCTTATTCCTCTTTAGTTTTAGAATGATTCATAACTATTTGACAAACGTTATTGTAAGTGTTTTGATTAGAGGAGGCATTGGTTCTAATGTAAGTAGTGTGCTCATAATCTGTAGGACCTAAGCTATATCATTTCCACTATCAAAACCATATGGGACGAGCCATATTATGAGAAGAAAAGAGAGGATAAGTTTAGAGAAAGAAAGTAGAGAATGAAAGAGATGGTTGTATTCTTACAAGTGTAAAATGATACAAATGAGAACCAACACCCTCTCCACACTTAGAGAGGGGTATTTATACTTCCTATGAGCCAGCCTTATAAGGCTTTTATTGGGCCATATGTTTTGTTCTATTGGATCGGGCTCATCTTTACTTTGGGCTTTAGCTTAAAACATGTGCAATATTAGATTAACTAACGAGCCCAATTCCCGTAACTAGCCTATTACAACATATAATGATGAAAGACCTAGATTCCATGTTTGACTCAATATTTTGAGACTAAAAATCTCCCCTAAAGAGAGGTCTTTGAATCATGCTTCCTTGGACTTGTGGAGATTGCATTGTCGTTGACTCTTGAGTCTTTGTCTTGATCTTTGTTATAGGCTTGTTCCTTCATGTTGTGTGATCTTTGATCTTGAGCCTTTGTCATTATCTTTTGACTTCGTCTTTAATCCCAAGATCTTTAAATCTTTTCCTTGTTTCTCTTTATCTTTGCCACATTGTCGTATCGTATCTTGACCAACATGCTCATACTTTGCATCATCTTGAAAGCTTGCTAACAAACTCCCTTGACAATCTTTGTCTTGATAATCTTGATATCTTTAAGGAAGATCTTGAATATCAGAGTTTACGGAAGTCTTTGTATTTAATACTTGAGCTTTTTTTACTCTTGAATCTTGATGCTTATAGTATGTCTTTGTAGCTTGAGCATGAGCATATGGTAATGAATATGACTCTGCTGGAATAAGGCTGCAACACTGTCATTTGTACCTTCATTTTAATGTTAGTGATAAACAACAGGTATGGACGAATATAACTTTGTCATTTGTCTGAGTATTGTTGCATTAACCTCTGATTCTGTGAGGACTGGCATGTGTCAAGTAGATTCAATTTAGAAGAATCTCCTTGACATGGTTTCCAGCGTAAAGCGTAAGATCCTCTAACACTGATGTATTAGATTCACTATGCTTTCTTGTTCTCAATACCGAAACGTCTCAAAGCAGACAACACGATATGAGTGAATAAGATAGTTACTATCTTTCTGATTAAATCATCAATTCATTTACTGGACCAAATCAATATCCAGTTATCACAAGTTTGATTCATACACTGTGAATACTCTAGAGCATCACTCTGAATAATCCGGCATAATCACAAGGATAATGCGTTAGATTCTTTGTTATCAATCGTGTTCTAGATGTTGAAAAACAAGTGTTTATCAGGAAATGTGTCCTAATGAGATTTATTTATTGATCTCTTGGCTTTAGACTCGATTAGTGCATTTTGGTTTTAGTACTTGGAGGCTGGAGCAGACTGCCACATTTTTAATATCAACTAACTTGGAGTATGAAAGTCAATAGAAGTCGTGTGTATCTTCGTGAAAAAATGAGACAAGTATCTTTTGAGAAAAACTTAAATGGATGGGAAGGGTTGTATAGTGCATCACTGGGTCCATGATGTCTTTCTTCAGTACCAAAATTCATCTTTCTGAAGATTGATAGCATATGTATTGACCCGGTTTCTGCTTAAATGTGTATGGAGGGCTTTTTTCTTTAGACCCTTTATCTTTACATTTCTTTTTCATTCTTCAACCCCTTCAATGCTTACCAAGATGTCATTACTACCACCTTGTTGTGATTGTTCCGGTGTTAGCTCAATCTTAGTCGACATTATTCCTTTATTCTCATTCATCTCGAATCATACCTAAGGACTGCTATTTTTGGTTAGATCATAGGACTGATACCTAACCTAACCACCTTATGACTTCAAAATCGTTGTGAGTTAAGATGTTGTTGGGCATCAGATCGTAAAGATAAAACCTTGAAAATCAATCAAAGTGTTTGATAGAATTATCAAAACGTTTGGCACTTTGAGAGTTTCATCTTTTGGAAAACTCCCCCTGCACACGTGCATCAGTAAACGAAAGTGTTTCGCACATGTGGGTAGAAGTGAAATGCACTTTAAGTCTTTTAGATCACTTGTTAAATTCTAGATCATATCTTAATCACATTTCTCCCCTTATTTTAAATACTAATTCACTTAGTTTTGAAATACCAAGTGATTAAAATTTGTCATGAAAATTTTGTGGAGAGAAAACTGTTTCAGCATGAATTATATGGAACATTAACTTGCTCCCCCTCAATTTTACATATGTTTGACACCAAAGAAAATGATACCAAGTTGTAAATTGAATATAAAATTGAGGGTGAGACAATGTTGAGCACACAATTTTGAAAGATTATGAAATGTCTTTGAAGAATTCTTGAAACATTATGCTCAAACACTAGATCATCTTATAACAACCATTCTATAGTAAGTTATGTCATTATTACTGATTTGTTATTAAGATACTTTTTATAATGTTTTGAATACATAAAAATTGTCGTAATTTGATGTATTCAAAAACATTAAAACTTTTTATTTTGAAAAACTCCCCCTCAACAATTGACTCATTTATAAAAAATGATACCATTTGATAGAATATGATTGTCTTGGAAAAGTTTGTGAGGAGAGGAGTGTTGAACACACAATTTTAAAAGATACCATAATTGTAAAATCACTTTTTTGTGAAATGTTGTCATAAAAATTCTTAAAAAAATATGTTTAACCTTTTGAAAATCCACATGTCAAAAGACTTCTCTTCTAACGCTAATGATAAGCACACTGAAGGGTACACTCTCTTTTGTCATTAGGGCCAGTTTTGCCCTAGAGACGATACAAGTCATAAAAGAAATTTTAGAAATGACATGTTTTTTTGAAACATTTGATCTCTTTCTCCAACTTCATTTAGATACTCGTGACAATATTAATCGACATTTCTAGTTACGTAAATGTTATCGATTCCAAGAGACATGTCGAGAAGATTCTTTTTGGAATTTTTGATTTTTTGATTTTGTATTTTGCTTTTTGAAATTTTATATTTTTGTATTTGGTTTTATAGGTTTTATTTTTGTATTTTGCTTTTCTTCAAAAAATATTTACAATTTGATGTTTGATGAAATACAAGCGTCTCATTTGCCAAAACCTCTAATTCTCCGGAGAGTCAAACATCTCATACAATTTCGTCTGACAAGATACTTGTACACCTAACTTCTGGTAAGGCTTTAGTAAATATGTCAGCTAAATTTGGGGTTAAAAAAAAAAAAACTGGTATTCAGTTCTGACAAAGTACAATTTAATTATACCACGTTCAACCTGTTCCTTGATAAAGTGGTAGAGAGTATGGATGTGCTTTGTACGAGAGTGTTGCACGGGGTTGCGTGAGATTGCTATGGCTGACTGAGAGTCGCAGTACAACGGTATTTTGTTGTAATCAAAGCCATAATCCTTAAGTTGTTTCCTCGTCCACATTACTTGAGCACAACTTGCAGATAACGCCACGTACTCTGCTTCTGCTGATGACATTGCAGTGCGGTCCTGTTTCTTAGACATCCAGCTGACTAACTTATCACCTAGGAACTGTATTCCTCCAGAAGTGCTTTTGCGAGTATCAATGCATCCGGCATGATTAGCATATAAAAATGCAGTTAGTTCAAAGCTAGAATCCTTTAGATACGAGAGTCCTATATTTATGGTACCCTTTTAAGTATCTAAAGATTATTTTAACCTCTTTAAGGTGCTTTTCTGTTGGTCTTGCTTGATAACATGCACAGTAATATACCGCTTGCACTATGTCTGGTCTACTAGATGTTAGATACATGAGTGACCCGATCTTACTATGGTATTTTGTTTGGTCAACGGGTGTACCACTCAAGTCTGCATCCAATTTAGGTTTAGTAGCCAACGGTGTACCAAGGCTATCACATTTATCCATACCATGCTTTTTGAGTATTTCTAAAGCGTACTTGGCCTTGTTAATAAAGATACCTCATGGGGATTGGTAGATTTGAAGTCTTAAAAAGAATTTCATTTCCCCCATTAAGGACATCTTAAATCTACGGTGCATTAGTTTTTCAAACTTTTTAGAATATTTAGGGTTTGTAGTCCCGAAAATTGTGTCATCTACGTAAATTTGCACAAGTAGAATGTCCTCCCCGTATCTTATCGAAAATAAAGTTAGGTCAATAGTACCTTTAGTAAAACCTTTGGACATCACAAAATTTTAGAGTTCATCATACCAGGATCTTTGAGCTTGCTTGTAACAACCCGAGTTTCACGACGCGTATGACTATCGCGAGTTCGACGTCATAATAATTATTTTACAAGTTTTCGTAACCGAACGTCGACATTTGAATTTTTATTTGTCGATAATAAATATTTTCGTATTTTATTACGAATAATTTTGAAGAAAATTTGATAATTTTTATTTTTTACATTTCGCGAGTCAACGTTTGACCACGCGTTCGTTAAACTTTTTAAGCATCGTAAAAATTTACGACTCGTCTCGTTCTTATTTTTATGATCGTAAATTATTGTTTTACGAACTTCGTCGTCTTTATTCCTTGTCTTGAGCCGGAATCGCGTTTTAATATGTACACATTTTATTAAATGTTTTTAAATTAAAATTAGTGGGACATAAATAAAATAGTTACCAATGTGGTGACCCGAGCCTCGGTCGGCAACATAAACCGAAATGAACACCCTTGGTGACTAGTTTTGAAGGACTTTGAAAGAGGAAGGACTAAAAGTGTTAAATTGCCAAACTAATTTTCTATAAATGGAGGCTTATACTCCTCATTTTTATTTTTAGAAAACAAAAATCTCCTCCCTTGTTCTTACACCACCACCGCCGGCCACACCCTCATCACCACCAAAACCGACCAAAACCCGCATGCAATACGATCCGAATATAAAATATTGATCCTTACACAAAATTAAACATATCCCCACTTGAATTTTCGACATGCAATGAGTATTTCTCTAGTTGAAATTTAGTTCGAGTTTGCCGAAATGGGTTGAAAGTATTGATTTTTGGGTGATAAATAAACATTGTAACTAGTTGGTTTAATTGAAAAAGGTGCGGTTTGGTTGGTAGTAGTCATGTCCAAACTCGGCCAAGAGAGGGAGAAAGCCAAAAACATTTTTATGTTTGTTGTAAGCATTTTATTTACATTGTTGTGATGTTATTATTTTCTCGTATTGTGTTTCGACGGTTTCGTGTGATGAAATCCGATGAACTTGCGTCGATTAGATTAGTTATGATATAAGTTGATTGAGCGAAATAGATATCATGTATAGGCTATTTTATATAAGTTGTGAGATGGTTTTTTGGTCGAAAATGGATTTTGGCGTGTTTTGTAACTTGTAAATTCGAGCAGAAAACAGAGCGGGTATTTCAAAAACTGATTTTTGATCTAGAAATATGATAGAGTTCGTCCTAATGTACGTTTCGATAATTCGAACGTCCTGTAACTCCTTATAACGAAGAAGTTACGGCGAAAACAAGTTTTGAAAAACTTATAAATTTCAAACAGCACTTTGGTAATTCGCACTTGCTGATCCGATTTTCAACAGCTATTTTGGGCACTTTCGAGTCCGTTTCGGCCTTCCGGCGAAGCACGAAACTTGTCCGGAATGACGTTTTCTATAAAATCTCTTTTTGGTCAAAGTCACGAAAACGTGATATAGCAGGTCAAAACTGATGGTCAAACAGCTGTGTTTTTATTAAAAATACAAGTAACAGCAGAATTGAAAAACGGCGTTTTGGTCATTTTCTGTCAAGATTCAGGTCTCAGCTAAATCTAAAAAGTTGTCCGTAATATCGTTTCGCATAAAATTTCTTCTTTGTCCGAATCGTGAAAATGTGATTTAGAGGGTCGTTTAGCGCGGGTCAGATTTGGGTAAAAATAAATATAAGTATAAAAGTCAAACTTTGACTTTAAAAAGTCAACGGGTTAATACAAGACTTATTGAATGTTTATAAAAATAATAAACGCTATTATTTTTACGAATATAACAAGTTAGAGTTAACGAGTTTATTGAACGGATAAAATTATAAAAATAGTAACTTTGGTAATATACGGGACATAATCCCGATATGGGTAATTAATAACCAAATTGAAAGTCGAAATTTCGACGAGATAAATAAATATTTTTACAAATATAATTGGATGCCGAG
>BQNB010192543.1:0-11607 GCA_026074375.1 Tanacetum coccineum
ACTAAATCATAATTAGAGGCAATTGGAGCAATTAATCACAAAGATCATCAACAAATAATCAATCTAAGACTACTATTGTAAGTGATTTCATCTTATTTTCTTCCTAATTTTGTGTCTAGGGTTTTAATTTTGCTTAAATTAAATAATTTGGGGATTTTAATTTTTCATATAATTTTCGCACAATTAGAACTAAGATATAGCAATGTATAACTATTATGATACTTAGAAAGCATATTTGAAGCAATTCGGCAAAAATCATTTTTCGCCAAAAATCCCAAGTTATAAATTTTGAATAAAACTTCACCTCTAGGAACTTTTTCAAAACAAGGTTTGTTTAACTACATTGTTAATACAACACAAAAACATTTTCTTCATGCATTGGGTCTCATGAATGTATATACGAGATGCTTAATTTATAATCATTTTTCGTTCCATTCATCTAGAGCAATATCAAACATAGGTTGTGCATTAAGGTTTGCTTATTACTAGTATTATCGCTATTTTTTGTTTGTTTAAGTCAAGAAAACCGCACACCCACATCAAGTCCATATAGACACACACTTAGAGATCGCATTATACTTCATTTATAATATTTTCTCATTGAAATCACTATAAATCACGTAGCTACCAAAACGCCAAGCGAATACCAACAAGACTACAAGAAAACCCACCCAACATGTCCAATGCACTTAGGGATATCTATAAGACCTTCGAGAGTAGATATGTTCATGAAGGGAGAACCATTGACCCATCCTTCTATAATGACCTTAGTGGCTAAGTTTACCGCTATAGGTTTTGATTGCTTGTTTGCTTTAGATGAGAAAATTTGTCCTAGGTTTATCTATGAATTTTACAAAACTCTTAGGCTAGAAAGAGACTCCACCAACCATTTCTCAATCCAATTCACCATCAACAATCATCACTTCAACATCTCCCTTGCTCAATTTACTGAACTTACCTATCTTCCTAATCAAGGCATTTGCATTTACTCTGATGCATGGGGTCTTGATGAACTCGAGAAAACCCTTGAGCAAATTGAAGCTTACAACTCACGCCTTTCTGCTATTGATGATGTCCGAAACCTAATCCATCGAAGAATTGTTCATGAAAAGGTAGACAAAAAGGGAAACACCATCCACAAATTGCCAAACCAAATCGAAACAAATGAGCTTTTTGATCACCTTAGACCTTGTGAACTAGTCATTAGGGAAAACATCTATTCCGCCATAGGAAATAGAGACCATACTCAAGTAGTTATAGCCTTGATGTTATATTGCCTAGAAAACGGACAACCCTTCATTCTTGCCTACTTCATCATTAGGAGGATGTACTTTTTTAGAGACCGAAAAGATAAAGTTCTACCTTATGGCATGATCCTAACCCGTCTCTTTAAGAACCTTAAAGCAAACATGGCACAAGACCCATTCGATGAACGTTACAAACTCGTCCTCAACCGAGCACCACCGTCAGATAATGGAGATTTGCCTAGCACTAAGCTTTCCCCTAGGTCTTTTAGTATGACACTTAAGGATGATCCTAACATGTCCAAGGAACAAAGGGAGACAAGAGGGATGTTCAAAAACTTAGGTCGAGCGTTACACAAATTTGCAAAGCTATTGAAGAAGGGATGTCGTTGAAGGAAGATTTGTTTGTGAAATAATTTAAATGTTTAATTATCATGTCTTTGAATTATTAACTTGTCTACTTGAATCTGCATGCTTAAAACTAGATGTTGAAACTACGTACTTATTATGCTATGCTCTCTGGATATTTTATCATGATTTGGTAGAAGATAATGATGTTTGCATGATAATTTATTTTGAGTTTTGGGTATAAAAATGTAGTTCTTGTCGTTTTTGTTGAAGCCTGCGACCAACGGATCCACCATATGGAGATCCATACGTTATTTTGGTAGATCCGTGGGTCACCCAGTCCAGGCGCCAAAATTCGAATTTTCTTGATTTTTAACTTTTTCTACTTATTTATAACCATTGCTCTATGATTTGACTATGTTGCGATTTTAAAACTTAGGATATAACATGTTTCTCCATAATTAAGGACCATTATACAATCCACTTCACTACTTTCACCTTATAATCATCACCCTCAAACACTATTTTCTTCACACCTTCTACACATTTCTCATATACAACCTTACTAGTTCATCATCATGACTAGTTCATCCAAAACAAATTCACCAAACTTCAAATGAAACACACCGACTCTACTGAATGAGTTGTCAAGTATCCAACCTATGTCAACCTCACATCCTCAAGTAAGTAAGGGACAACCAATGAGAGAACTCCTTCACCACCTCTTAGAAATAAATCCCTTTCACCACCTCAAGCTCCATTAAAATCCATCTATAGCAAAAGCACACACTACACATCTTCATCATCACCAAGTGAGTCTCCGACACCAACTCACGTTGCACCACTACCTAAACTTTGTTTTGTCATTCCAATAAAACTAGAACCTTAAGAACTTCCTCTACCTCATATTTTACCAAATGATCCCTATGCTCAAACCATAGATAATTGACCACCGGGCCCTTCTAATCCATCTCCACCACCACGTGTCTCTTGACCACCTCCTGGTTTTCCAAATCCACCACCCGGATTTGAACCATTGCCATCAACCCAACCTTTGTTTGTTAACATTAACAACAACACACCTCTCCTCCACAACAATGCACCTCCACTTGAAAACATTCACCATCCACCACCAAATCTTAGAAATCAAGATTTTCCTAATCCTCCAAACATCTTGGATTTTGTTCATCCAAATGACATGCCTCACCTCCACAACATGTTTTGTCAATGTTGTAGCACCACAAGGCATGAAATCCAAATGCTCCGAAACCGTGTCAACTACATGTTCTCATACATTCGACACCACCTCGGCTCTTCATCACACCCACCTTACTTTCCGCATTAGCCGCATAACCATCTCACCTCACCCCTCAGATTATATGGGAAAATGTTTTCTATCCCAAGATTTAGGATTTTTAATTGTTTTCTTTAATTTTCTAGTTTAAGCTTATCATGTAATGGCTTTAATGCCAAATTTTATGTTTTATCCCTTATAATGGATTTAACATTATTTTCATTTGTTGTGTTAACGATGGATGTTCATTGTGTAAAATGTATATGTGTGCATTTGTGATTGTCATATATATATTTGCTTGCCTACTAACTTTGTTTTGTAGCAACGCATCCATAGCTCGATTACTTGGTGCCCCAAGCAAGGGGGAGTATACACCAAGGGGGAGCACTTGCATCTAGTCTTTATTTTTTTTACTTTGCATTCGTTACCAAGTCACTTAGCATTCGTCAAAACAAGACATGCAAGGAAGGCCTCTACAACACTTTTTGCTTCGACAAAAAGGGGGAGAAGAAATGTAAACTCATCCACTAAATACTTATTTAGTAACTTTTAAATAAGCATGAGTTTATATTTTGTCATCATCAAAAAGGGGGAGATTGTTAATACAAATATTCGCGCAAAAACGATATTTATATTTAATGATCTTCATGTTTTGATAATAACAAATATAATGTCATATTACGTAAAAGTTTACGTAAACAAGTTATTTAGTCGAAAGTTTACTCAACGACGACAAATCACTTAAGGTATGAATATGGCATTATTAAACATAGTTAATGATCAAAGAAAAATATTATTATTTGCATAAACCTTTTCTAATAAAATGATTTATGTTAACACATAATTAATTATAAGCTAGTTATATTAATCATGTAAGACAAAATAAGATTAACCATAAGTGGAAACAATCTTTCTAAATCTTCCCAAATCTAGAAAATCTTTCCTTATTGGTGATAAGAAATATTTTGTTCTAAAAGAATCTAATAAACTAGTTTTATTAAGTACAAAACAATATTTTATATAGATTTTGGGTTAATCACAAAATGACAAATCCCGTCCCAGCTCTACCCACGGATCCACCTAATACACGAGACGGATCCAGCATATGGTGGATCCATGAGTCACACGGACCAGCTGTGTGGGACAGATTTGAATTTCAAAGGCTTGCCTATAAATAGCAACCTTAAGCTTTCATTTTAAACAACTCTTGAAAAATATTTTTCACATACATCTTTTATCTTTTATATTCTTTGATCATTATACTTGTTACATAATCCATTACAAGTGATCAACTCATTCCACTCTTTAATGAAGAACACTTACGAACACGTCAAGCTTCAAGTGTTAATAGTTTAGTTGTGTCATCACGTTTGTAATAATCATTCATCTTGTATATCTTGTATTGTGTGTTGTGTGTATCATATGTGTATGATAGATTAGTATTTAGGCCACAAAATACTTAGTGTGTTAGATCGGATCTATCTCAAAGTAGAACTCGGTATTTAGCTTAGTACCAAAAAAAGTGTAATCGACGTGTACGATTTTCTCCGCCTAAAGGGACCCTGTTGACATAGTAAAGATAACTCTCAAGTTGGTTACTTAGGGAGTGGAGTAGGGCGAAGAGGAGCTTCGTAGCCGAACCACTATAAATTATTTTGTCAACGTTTGATCCTTTCTTATCTTTAAACTGTTCATATTTCGTAGATTTACTTATTTACTTATTGCAGCGCTATCATATACACTTGTGTATATCTCTTGAGTTCACATAAGTCGATAATCTAAGTTTTATTTTAAAACGGTAAAAACTATTCAACCCCCCCTTCTAGTTTCCACAATTGGTATCTTTGTTGGTTCCTCAGAGTCATCAAGGGGGTTTCGCGTTTATAACCGTAGAACAAGGAAAATAATGAAACATCCCATGTATAAATTTGATAAACTCACGGCTATGGCTTTTGAATGCAACAATTCAGGACCCGGTGTCAATTGCTTGAACTTTCAAGATTCATCAGAAGAAATGAATGATATACCGTCACAACAAGACTTGGATAACTTGTTTGGTCCTCTGTATGAAGAATAAATAACCCGAGAACTCCAGATGAAACAACTCAAATTATTCACACATTTTTACAACAATGAACATCCAATTAATTAATTTTAACTTTTACGCGTCCCATTAAAATTTCCAACGTTAGCTAAATCGCGTAAAACTAAAAATTAAACATTCAACTAAACAGGCACCAAAAGATATAATATTATTATATATATAGATCTATATATATATATATATATATATATATATATATATATATATATATATATATATATATATATATATACATCAAGCAAGTGTTAGATAATTATTTGAAGGATAATTATTAACTTTGTGCATTTTATTTTTATTTGGTTACGTAAAGTGTTTACGTTTCGCGATAAAATGCGTTTAGGCATACCCGAAACCACCAAAACTCTTCTACGCTTCAACAAATACCCATTTTATACCCAATACTCAAAAAACTATAAAATATCTTATATATAAGCCCATGTGGCCAGATATGGAAGAAACACAAAAGAAATATCACAAAAATCTAACTAAGGTACATGTACAACATATGTTTTATTAAAACATTAAGGCATGACTAGTAATTTGGTCTTTTCTTCCTTGATTTCTCATCTTGTCCCTAGACTTTCTATAAGCAATCTTGACTAAGTCTTGTGATATATAAAGGCTTGCAACTATATAGAAAAACACACACTTCATTTTCATAAGAAAAACTTCACTCATTTCTTTTGTCTCTCCCTCTCTACCCACGGCTTGAAACAAACACCCTTACCCAATTCATAAAATTTTTATTTACCACACATACAAGTATTCCTACATCATATCTAAGTTATACCAAGAAGGTTTGAAGGTTTAGTTTAGAGTTTATAAGGGTTAAGCAAGCAAGGTTTAAGATTAGGGTTTTCTTGAAAGTTAGGGTTTTCTATGTATTGGAAGCTTAGGTTTATCCTCTAAACTAGGGTTTAGATCATATTGTTCATCACCCTACATCATATTAATTTTATCTAAAAACCTAAACTCTTTACATTTGTGATTTTATATGTATATAATGTTTATAAAGTTAATCACCATCTAGGAAACTTATTAACTTGTAAAATGGATTTTTACGCTTGGATATGATTTGTTATACTTTTACATATGTTATATGGATATTAATATCTTGTGAGAATGGAAGTATAAGTATTGTACAAGTGTGGTTTATGTATAAAAAGTATATATAAACTAGTTACCTTAAAAGTGTACTTATTAAAGTTTATGAACAAATAAGTATGTAGACTTGTGGATCTTGTGATTCTTGGACAATATTTGGAGAAATGATGGACTAAGGACCTTAAGTATGTAAGACATGTGGTATAAGACATGTTAGAGGACTTGTAACAAAGTTACTAAACTAAAAGGTTACAAAAACAAGTTTTAAACACATTTTATGTAAAAATCTTAAAGGGTCTAATCAAATTTGAAAAATAATGTGTTAATTTTATATTTTTATCAAATACTACATGTTACAAGGATAATAGGCATATAAAGAACTTGAAAAATCGAGTTATAACGAAGGAGATACGGCACTTGCAATATACGATAATAAACGCTTTTATAAAAGAAAATGTCGGAACCCAAAATCACCATCACTTCACCATGGAGACTGTTAGGAATTTTGTAATAGATAGTTTCTACTAGTAGGTATGTAGTTCCTACTGGTAGAGTAAAAGTTCCTGCTGGTAGGTATGTAGTTCCTACTGGTAAGGATAATGTTACAGTTAGTGCTGGCAGAACAAAAGTTATTCCTGCTGGTAGTACAATATTAGTCCTGGTAGTATTATGCTTACTCCGGGTTGATAGTAAAGTTAGTTAGTGATAGGGATATGCATGAGATATCCTGGGAAGTGATAACACTTATCACTTTAGCTCTTAGCGAGTCTTAAGGAAACAAGGAGTTAGGGTTTCATGTGTATTTAAGAAACCTACGGCCTTGGATAGAAGAAGAGATTGAATTCATTAGAAAAGAAAACACGTTTATTATCAATAGAAAAGATCCATAGAGGATCTTTATTTTAGTAATTCTTTAACTCTGTTGTTTATATTCCGCGTAAACAATAGTTTAAATTGTTAGAGTCTCTCTTAGAGTTGCTTGTGATTACATAAGTACTCTACAACCTCAACAGGCGTAAAGATCTATCTAGGGTTGGACCTACAAGTGGTATCAGAGCCTGGAGAGAGCCTCTGTTAAAGAAACTTTACTATAAAGAAACTTTACTTTCACTTAACAATGACTTCACAAAATCCATCACAAACATACCCTATGCCATCACCATCAGTATCTTTATTCACTTTCCCATCAACCACTGAACCCGTGTTCTCAGCGTCAACTTCTGAACCAGTCTTTGAGTCTCCAAATCACACTCAACCCTCACAAACCACACAATCTCAACAACTACAACAGTATCACACAACCACTGTCTCAAATAATAATGCCAAATTTCCTTACTTAAAGAAGGAAGAATATGAGACTTGGGCCATGAAGATGGAGTATTGGATCATGAATAGTGATCACAATTTGTGGAATATTGTTCTAAATGGAAACAGCAGGAAAAGAACAAGAAGAGATCTCAAAAGGAAACATTATGATTCTTCCTCATGTTTCTGTTAAGGAACATATTGCTATTCAAAGAGAGACAAAAGCAAGAACAATTTTGCTTCAGTCTCTTCTTGAAGATCACATGGCTGACTTTCATCATCTTGATGATGCAAGGGATATTTGGTTGGCTGTTAAAGCAAGATTTGGAGGTAATGAGGAGTCCAAGAAAATGAGGAAGTCAATGCTAAAGCAGGAGTTTTCTGACTTTAAAGTAACTGAATCAGAGGGTTTACATAAGGGGTATGACAGGTTTCAGAAGATTTTGAGTCAACTCAATCAGATGCAAGCTAAGCCTGACAATGAAGATTGCAATATGAAGTTTCTCAGAGCTCTTCCACCTTCTTGGTCACAGGTGGCAATCACTCTTAAAACAAAGGGTGGTCTTGATTACCTAAGCTTTGATGATCTGTACAACAAGCTTAGGACTCTTAAAATTAATGTGAAAGGTGGTTCAAGCTATGATTCTAGAGGTACTTCTGCTCCTACCCATTCAGCCTTTGTTAATGCTGCTAGTACTAATTCAAAGATGCCATATCCTGATCAATCCCATTCAACCACTTTTACTACTGCTTCATCAATTCCTGCTGCTTCAAGCAATGTGATTGAAAGTGTTCTCCATTCCTTTGTTGCTGAAAGTGATCCACAACAGCAGATCACTTATGAAGATTTTGATCAGATTGGGAAGATGGACTTGGAGGAACTAGACATCAAATGGCAAATGGCAATGCTATCTGTTAGGATTAACAGATTTGAAAAGAAAGCAGGAAGAAAGATGAAGTTTAACAACAAGGATGCTGCTAGGTTTGACAAAGGGAAGGTCAAATGCTATAAATGTTCTGAATTGGGTCACTTTGCTAGAGAATGTACAGGGAAACAGGTGGATTCAAAAGCAAGGTACTCTTCATTCAAACTTCAGGAGCTGAATAAGGGAGAAGAAACCAAGGCCTTGTTGTCTGTTGATTCTATGGTAAACTGGTCAGATCATGAAGGAGAACATGTGGAAATTGGTGCTGCTCAAGTATATGGGATGATTGCTGGAGCTGAGGAGGATGCTACTGGTGATGTTGCTGATGATGTTTCTAATGATGCTGCTGAATTTGCCCTCATGGGTATCTCTTCTCAGGTACAAACTTGTCCTTTTGGTTGTGAACATCTATATGCTGAACTTAAAAAGGAATTTGACAATGTAGAAGCTCAATACAAAGAGTGTTATATTCAGGTTCAAGCATATAAAAGTACTTTACAAACTTTAGAACAACAGAAGGGATGGTACCAAAGTAATCAGCTAGCATTAGAAGAAAGAATTAGAATCTTAACTGCTAATTTAGAAAACACAACAAACATGCTAAAATATACTGAGAAACTGAATGAAAAGGCTAAACTTGACAACCTGAATGATAAGGTTAAACTTGAGGAGTCTAATGCAAGATTTGACAAATGGAAGGAGTCTTCCAAAAACCTGGTCAAACTGATCAATAGTTCCATGTCCTCTAGATCAAGATTTGGTTTAGGATTTGGAGATACTTTTGGATCAGATGAGGTGTTTGATCTCTCTGCCCCTAGCATCTTTGACTCATCCCCTAAGGATGTTGCAGAGAAACCTCTCCATGACAGGTTTGTCAAAACTGTTGGAATGCATGCTGTTCCTCCTCCTCTAACAGGAACATTCATGCCTCCTTCCAACAATCCTGACCTTGATGAAACACAGTTTACCTATGGTTCAAAGTCCAATAATAATTTTGAAACTAACTCTGTATCTAATGACTTTGTCTCTTGTGATAACAGTGACAAGTCCTCAGACTCAGAGACCACTGACTTTGCATCCTGTGTTTCAAGTGTCAAGTCCTCAAGCTCCAAGACCAATGAACCCTTAGCCTCTACCCCTAGTTCAGTTGACTTCAAAACAATGACAGAGACTGCTGATCAACAACCAAGTTCCACCAAAGATAATCCTAGTTTTTCTTTTAAGGAGAATGTAAAACCTCCTAGGAATTTATGTAATAAGAGTGGAGTAAACAGTAGAAGTCTTTGTAACAGAAAGTCTTTTGGTTCTAAGACATGTTTTGTTTGTGGTAGTAAATTTCATTTGATAAAAGATTGTGATTTTTATGAGAAACAGTTGGAATTGAATAATAAACCTATGTGGACTAATGTTGCAAATATTCCCTCATTTGTACCAAAAGCAGCATCTGTTCCTGCTGGTAGTAGGAATAGACCAACATCTGTTCCTGCTGGTAGACCATTTTCTGCTGGTTGGAAAAATACTACTGCTCGACCTATGACCAGACCAACAAGCCATTATTTTCAACACTTTCGTAGGTCTGGCTATTATAACCAACTGAATATGGATGAGGGAAGATGGGGAACTGCTGTTAAGCCCTCAGCAGGTTGTTCTTGGAGAATTCAAAGGCCAAATATGCAATGGGGATCCAAGAACAATGGTGGATCTCATCAATCTACATGGTTTAACTATTAAATGATCCACAAGGCAGGTCCAAGTCAGTAATGACTTGGGTCTCTCATGTATACTAATGTGTTGTTGTATTGTGCATTGTAGGAAAATCCTCATAAGAATAGAGATTTAGGAATTGTAGATAGTGGTTGTTCCAGAAGCATGACAGGAAATAAGGAGAAATTGGATGACTTTGTGAAGATTGTAGGAGGTACTGTGACTTTTGGAGGTGGAGATGGCAAAATCACTGGAAAAGGCACCATAAGGACTTCCAAATTGAACTTTGAAAATGTTTATTATGTGGAAGAGCTTCAAAACTTTAACTTGTTCTCTGTATCACAAATTTGTGATACCAAGAACAAAGTCCTTTTTACTGATAAAGAGTGCCTAGTTCTCTCTAAGGAGTTCCAACTACCTGAGAATAGTCAGGTGGTTCTCAGAATTCCAAGAAGGCACAATCTCTACTGTTTCAATTTGTCTGACATCCAACCTGAAAGAGATGTCACCTGTTTGCTGGCAAAAGCATCCTTAGAAGAGTCTACCAAATGGCATAGACGGATGGCTCATGTGAACTTCAAAAACATGAACAAGCTGGCTAAGCATGGATTAGTCAATGGGCTACCCTCCAAACTCTTCACAAATGAGCACAACTGTGTTGCCTGCAACAAAGGAAAGCAACACAAGGCTTCTTACAAGGCCATCACTGCTGTGAGCACCATTTCTGCTCCTCTCCAGTTACTTCACATGGATCTTTTTGGTCCTACTTCCATCAGAAGCATTGATCACAAGTACTACTCCTTGGTGGTTACAGATGACTTTAGCAGGTTTACTTGGGTTTTCTTTTTGGGGACTAAGGATGAGACATATGGTATCCTTAAGGACTTCATTACTTTTATTGAAAACCAGTTAACTAAAAAGGTTAAAGCCATAAGGTGTGACAATGGTACAGAGTTTAAAAATTCTAATTTAATTGAACTCTGTGGGTCAAAGGGGATTAGAAGGGATTATAGTAATGCCAGAACCCCACAACAAAATGGGGTTGCTGAAAGAAAGAATAGAACCCTCATAGAGGCAGCAAGAACTATGCTTGCTGACTCTAAGTTGCCTACAATGTTTTGGACAGAAGCAGTTAGTACTGCTTGTTATGTTTTGAACAGGGTTCTAGTAACTAAACCCCATAACAAGACACCTTATGAACTAGTGTCTGGGAAGGTTCCCAACATCAGTCATCTTAAACCTTTTGGGTGTCTTGTGACCATACTTAACATTAGTGACCACTTGGGAAAATTTGAGGGAAAAGCTGATGAAGGCTTTATTGTTGGGTATGCTGCTCATAGTAAGGCTTATAGTAATGAAAAGGGTTCCCAACACTGTATTTTAGCACACCACCCAGACCAACCACTACTACTTCTGATGCTCCAGTGAATGAGCAGGGTCCCTCTTCAGACCCCAACATTGCATCTTCTTTAGGACCTCATGAGTCTGCTCTTGACCTATTCACTTCCACAAATGTGGAAGATGACACAATGGGAGGTTCTTTTCAAACCTCACCTCCTAGGTCCACTCAAGTTCCAC